>PJEM01009787.1:0-68218 GCA_004023845.1 Helogale parvula | reverse complement strand
TAGTATCCAAAATCTACAAGGAACTCACCAAACTCCACACCCGAAAAACAAATAACCCAGTGAAGAAATGGGCAGAAGACATGAACAGACACTTCTCCAAAGAGGACATCCAGATGGCCAACAGGCACATGAAACGATGCTCAACATCACTCATCATCAAGGAAATACAAATCAAAACCACACTGAGATACCACCTCACACCAGTCAGAGTGGCTAAAATGAACAAATCAAGAGACTATAGATGCTGGCGAGAGTGTGGAGAGACAGGCACCCTCCTACACTGTTGGTGGGAATGTAAACTGATGCAGCCGCTCTGGAAAACAGTGTGGAGGTTCCTCAAAAAACTATCCATAGAACTCCCCTATGACCCAGCAATAGCACTGCTAGGGATTTACCCAAGGGATACAGAAGTGCTGATGCATAGGAGCACATGTACCCAATGTTCATAGCGGCATTCTCAACAATAGCCAAATCATGGAAAGAGCCTAAATGTCCATCATCTGATGAGTGGATCAAGAAGATGTGGTATATATATAGAATGGAGTATTACGTGGCAATGAGAAAGAATGAAATCTGGCCATTTGTAGGAAAGTGGATGGACCTCGAGGGTGTCATGCTAAGCGAAATAAGTCAGGCAGAGAAGGACAGATACCATATGTTTGCACTCATAGGTCTAACAGGAGAACAGGAGAAACCTAATGGTGGACCAGGGGGAGGGGAAGAGGGAAAGAGAGTTGGGGAAAGAGAGGGATGCAAAACTTGAGAGACTACTGAACACTGAAAAGGAACTGAGGGTTGAAGGGGGAGGGGGGAAAAGAGGTAGTGGTGATGGAGGAGGGCACTTATGGGGAAGAGCACTGGGTGTTGTATGGAAACTAATTTGACAATAAACCACTTAAAAATAAAATAAATAAATAAATAACTTTTTTTAAATGGTGGCAGGAAGAAGGGAATTAGACAATATCTGAAACAGAAAAGAATGCAATGATGAAACTATGTATAGTAATGTCCAATTACATACATGCAAAAATATGTTTTGAGTGAAGATTTAGGTAAACCCCACAGGAATCAAAGGTTAATTAATTACAACAATCAGTTAAAGCTTTAAAAGCATGATAAGAATTAGAAATGTATGCACTACAATATGGCATGAAGTTGGGGAGACAAAAGCATTCTGAATTTTATAAATCTTTTCTTAAAATTTTTTTTGTGTTTTTTATTTATTTTTGAGAGAAAGAGAGAGACAGTGTGAGCAGGGGAGGGTCAGAGAGAGAGGGACATACAGAATCCAAAGCAGGCTCCAGGCTCTGAGCTGTCAGCCAAGAGCCCGATGTGGGGCTCAAACCCACGGAACTGTGAGATCATGACCTGAGCCGAAGCGGGATACTTAACCGACTGAGCCACCCAGGTGCCCCTATAAATCTCTTTTTGACCTAGGACCTTAAACTTTCTCCACAAACTGTTTCATAACCCTGCCAAAGCAGTAATACAAGATTTCATTATGAGGTTCTAGGAACAGAGATGGGGAGAAAAAGCAGAATGTGAGAGGTCACACAAAAATCAGCATGGAAGGTCATCTGGCTACCAACTCTTTGTCAACCAGCATTTTCTTTTCTAAAGCAAGCAGAACCAAAATCAGAAAGTCAAAAAGGTAAGTGTTATACATTGGAGAGCAGTTAAATCATTGAGAATTGAATGGAATACAAGAAAATTGTCATTCTCTATGCAGCTCCCTATTTCATTCCCAACTCTCCCAGTGTTTTTAAATCAGAAATGTCCATGGTTTTTCTGCATATCATTTTTTCCCATATACACTGAGCTGCCATCTTTATAACAAAATATACCAATTTATTGGTATAATACTAAAGTGATGACTGATATGGCTGAGTATATGTCTACCATCATATTTGTTTTTTATTTATTCCTATATTTTTGTTCTTAAAGTCTTCCTCTCCTCCCTACTCTTGGATTAAAAATATTTTTATTCTACCATTTTTTCTACTATTTTGATTTTTTCAGGTTTTGGTTTTGCTTTTTGCTCTGCCTTTTTTTTTTTTTGGTATATATTTGTAGTTGTTACTTTATAGATTTCAACAAGAATTATTAATTTGTCTTCCTTAAGTTGTTATTTTCTACTTTATAAACAAATTCTACTTGAGCTATTGTCATGTACTTCATTTATTTTTCACACTATAAACTCGACATTATTTTTACACTTGTTTTACACAGTTAATAGTATTGTAAGTATACTTTTAAAAACAGTTTCTAAATACACATTTACCCATTATTTCCAGTTCTCTTCCTGCATATCTGAGCTTCCAAGAAGGATCATTTGTCTTCAGAATAAAGAACTCCTTTAGGGTTTATTGCAGTGTTGTTCTGCTACTAATGCCTCAGTTCTGTTTGTTTGGCTATGTCTGTTTTGCCTTAATTTTTCTAAGGAATGTTTTCACTGGGTATAGAATTCTACATTGGCAGTTTTTCTTTTATCACATTAGAGATATCATCTACTTATCTTCTAGTTTCCACTGTTTTGGGGAGAAGTTTGATGTCACTCTTTTTTTTTTTTAAGTATAGTTAACTCATACTCTTACATTATTTTGGAGTGTAGTCTGATATCATTCTTATTGATATTACTCTGAATCTATTGTTTCCCCTTCTGACTGCTTATAAGATTTTCTATCTTGTCATTGGTTTCTATCAATTTAACTATGATGCGATTTTCCATATATAGTATTTTTTAAGTTTATTTATTTTGAGGAGGTAGGAGGGAGAGAGCAAATGGGGGAAGAGCAGAGAGAGATAGGAAGAGGGAATCCCAAGCAGGCTCCAAACTGTCATTGTGGAGCCAACTGCAGGGATCAAACTCACAAATCATGAGATCATGACCTGAGCCAAAATCAAGAGTTGGACACTTAACCAACTGAGCCATCCAGGCACCCCTCCATCTATATGGGTTTTACAGAGTTTCTTGAATTGTGAATTGATGTCATTTAGCAGTTTTTGAAAATTCTTGGTTTGCATTATCTCTGATGAGACTTCTGTATGGATCTTATTTTTTTCCTTCTGTATGTAATGTGGTTTTTTTTTTTTTTTGCTCTACTGCTTTTAAGATTTTATCTTTTCATTGATTATTCAGCAATTGGATTATATTATCTTTTGATGTTATCTACTTTTTAGCCTTTTGGGAGCTTCTTGTGTTAATTGGATTAACTTTTTTTTTTAATTTTTAAATGTTTTTTATTGATTTTTGAGAGACAGAGAGAGACAGCGCGAGCAGGGGAGGGTCAAAGAGAGAGGGAGATACAGAATCCGAAGCAGGCTCCAGGCTCTGAGCTAGCTGTCAGCTCAGAGCTAGGTGCCAGCACAGAGCCTAATGCCGGGCTCAAACTCACGAACCGTTTTATCATGACCTGAGCCGCAGCCGGACGCTTAAGCAACTGAGCCACCCAGGCGTCCCTGGATTAACTTTCAATTTGGGAAATTGAGGGTAATTATTTCTTGAAATAATTTTTGTATTCCCTCTACTTCTGGGACCAAAATTAGGTTTATGCTAGACTTCTTGTTTTTGTCTTGCAGGTCACTGAATCTCTTACTTGTTTGCATCTTTTTATTCTCTGTACTGTATTTTGAGTAGTTTCCAATGCTAAAACTTCATTTTTCCCTAATCTTTTTTCCAGTTCCTCATCTGCTGTTAATCTCATCCAATGAATTTTTTATAGATTTTACATTTTTCTGCTCCAGATATCCATTTGATCTTTAATAAATTTCCTTCTTCATTATGTTCATGCTTTCCTCTCAATTCTTGAGTGTATTGATAACACATATGCTCAAGTTCTTGTCTGTGAATTTCATTTTCTCTGTCACGTCTTGTCCTGTTACTATTGACTAATTTTTCTTCTTCTTTTTTTAAGTTTATTCATTTATTTTGAGAGAGAAAGGGCACAAGTGTATATGTGGGAGAGGGGCAGAGAGAGAGGAAGAAAGAGAGAATCTCAAGCAGGCCCCACACTGTCAGTGTGCAGCCCAATGCCAGGCTCAAACTCACAAGCTGTGAGAACATGACCTGAGCTGAAATCAGGAGTTAGACACTTAACTGACTGTGCCATCAAGCTGCCCAATTTTTCTTCTGATTATAGGTCATATCTCACTGCTTCTTTGTACACGTAAAACATCTATTCGATTTTGGAGATTGTATTACATTGTTAATTATCTAGATATTTTTGTCCAGTGTTGAAATTCATTGTACCATTTCATTAAGTTACTTAACTTACTGCAAGTTAAATTGCATACAGATCAACTGGATCCTTTTGAGCCTTGTCTTTATACTTTATTAAAATCAGTCTAGAGTAACCTTTATTCAAGAGCTAGTTTAGCCATACCATTAATTCATAATCCTCTAGATTCTCCATGAAAGTCCCAGGAATTGAACAAGGTCTCTCCATTCTGGGTAATGAGAATTCAAATGTCTCCCGCCAGTGCTAAGTTTGGAAATTGTTTCATTTATAGCACCCTTCTTCTTATTTGAACTCAAAAGGATTTCACAAATACACAGTTCAGTATCCACTGAATAGTGAAAAGAGACTTTCTTCTTATCTCCACTATTTATCCCCACAAGTACCAGCAACCTCCACTTCCTCCAAACTCTATCCATCAATTAAGTGAGATCACCATGCTCTTCTTGGGTTCTTCCTCCCTACATCATAGTCTAGAAAATACTTCCAAGTGAAACTCAGGGTGGTTGTAGGACTCAGCTTCTTTGTTTCGCTCCTCTTGGGGATTAGATCATATTCTTGCACTGTCTATTGCCCAGTGTCTAACAACAGCTATATCAATACTTTGTTGAGTTTTTAGCTATGTGTAGTGGGAAGGAAAGTCTGGTACTAGTTATTCATCAAGTCCAGAAATGGAATTCTATTCTATATTTTATAAAGAAAACTTATAATGTTAAAAAGTAACATGAACAAAATCTCCTGGAAGGATTCAAAGAAGTTTTGTCAACAGTTTTTTGAGGTTTGAATTTTGTTTCTTGGGGGTTTTGTTTAGTTTTGTTTTTTATTTATTTTTTTGCTGAGTTACTTCAGTTAATTATCTAGATTTTATAATCACTTAGAATCCACTGTTGCCTTTCTCTGGTCTGAAATGCTTCAGTCTATTTTACATCCATTCATCTTAAAATCCTCTGGGTAGAATTAGATCATTTTTAATATGATAGCATTGATTAACAGTGATAGGTTCATGATCATCTTCTGGAAAATTGTTCACTGGGAATGTTGGCTTTTGTTTATCTTAGAACACCAAACGATAGAATCATAAGAGGACTTCCAGAACATCTGTCTTAATCCTCTAATTTTACTCATAAGGAAATTAAGTTCTAAAAAATTTCAGTAACTAACCCAAAATTATCTAGCTAGTCATTTGCAAGATTAGGACCAGTACTCATATTTCCCTGTCTAAATTCCGGTTTTGTTTGGTGTTCGTTTGTGTGTGTGTGTGTTTTACGTAATCATACTACCTTCCTTGCCAGAAATTGAATTTGTATAATAGGCTTTCTTATTCACTTCATTTGCTTAATAAGAAAAACACCAATAAAATAAAAATTGCTCTCTTCAGTTTTTTTCATCATTTCCTATTTCTGACATCTTTTTATTGTTGCTTAAGTCTTTTGTGTTTAGTAAGACAAAGAAGGAAGATTGACACCAGCTTAATCATCATACTCCTGCTAGAAAAAATAACTAACTACAGGCAATAAGAAGGTATTCATTCAACACATCAGACAGGGAAGGTTGTGCTAGTTGCTCAGGTACCTGAGAGGTAGGCACAGAAAAGACTGGGAAGACAAGACCGCACATAAAAAATGTTGAGGGCACAATAGGTAACTCTCCTTTTCATCTCTGATGCCAGAAACCTTTGCTGTTCTGCTTTAGTAGATGACCCTGAGTCAAAAAATACTTGCAGAGTATTATCAAAGATGAGAAACTTGTGTGGTACTTGTTGAAGACAAAATTTACCTAAATATGTTATCAATATTTTATCATACTATCGAACAACTTATCAAGAAAGTGAGTGAGAGCAATAGTGCTGACTGCTACATCATAATAGGTAACGTCTAACAATATCTTTGGGGAAGGTTCCCTCTGAATTAGGACCATGCCCTAGTCCTTATGCTTCCTGCTGTGCAACCTGAAACCCACTCAGCTTTCTTGAAAGCCATTCTACATATATGTAGATTTTCTTCTTAACTCTACATGCAGATAGCTTAAACTATTTTCAAGTCACTTACAAGGAGAGAAATAAATACATTCTACAAGAATTCAAAATGCACTAATTTCCATGATGTGAATGATTAGTTGTTTTTTTTTAAATCAACAACAAGTAAGGAATGATTAAAATACTCCCCTCGTAGAAATTATTCATCATCTTGGATGTAATGTTGCCATTAACAAGACTTAAAAATGGTGCTTACTAGTTTACAAGGCTAGACAGAAAAGAGTAAATCACTTATTAAGCTTCCCAGGGTTACTTATTGACTATCTTTTCCCTCATCCCCTCATAACATGTTATTGTTAATAAAATAAATCAAATGTTATCCAGCCATTTATGTCCCAGTCTTCCTTAGCTCACCCCAAAGGTGAAGATATAGCCATTTACTTTGTTTTGTTATAGTCTAACTAGACTTTCTGAGTCAGCGGGGAAAAAAGAGAACTCTTTTAGAATAGCAGGTAATATCAACTAACATAATTAAACACTTGTAGTAAGTAGGCTCCATGGTAAACACTTCTACTTATATTATCCTATTTAATCCTCACAACAACCCTATGAGTTAGGTACTATTATTACCCCATTTCCTTAATGAGGAAACCAAAGTCTGGGTTTTTCTGATATTACAGAATTGATAAGCGCTGGAAGGCTGGCTTCAACTCTAAAATCTGTGCTTTTAACCACTCTGTTCCTCACTCCATGCCTTTACCAAGAACTTGCTGTGTCAGGTCCTTTATGTGGACACTTCTAAAGTAGCATAAGAGGAGACAGATAAAGTAGCACAATGGCTAACGGACAGGGTTGTGTTCAGTTTCCTGCATATTCAGCCGTTATTTATAAACATCTCTCTCATACGGAGAGAATCTTCTCTCATCCTTCAGAAAGAAAATACATCCTCTAAAAGTAGAGGTGATATTAAAAGTGATATTTAAGAGCAGGTCTTGAATATTCTCTAATTCACACACACACAAAAGTAAACCAGCTGCAAATCTAGTATTTTATATATTTTAATTACAAATTAGGATGTTTGAGAATTATAATACTTCACAGTATCAAGACACTTTAAGAACACTAATCTGAAGAATTACCAAATATCGAATAAATAATTACAGTATTTTGTTGTCAAGTCATAGGTTCTAAGCCCTATTCTACTAATAAGCATATGAATAATATTGGCCTTATTTGTAATATGAGGATGATGATGACAATAGTACTGAACTCATAGGGTTGATGGGTTGACTGAAAAGGTAAGCAATGTGAAGTACCTTGTACCTGAAAAAGACTCCATCAGAGCTGGCGATCATTGCGACATACTCAGATCACTAGTCCCTGTTAGTAGTTCTTCTGCAGCCTAAGATGTGAAAAAATCAAATGAGATTTGTGCATGTAACTAATGCCATAAGAGTTCCAAGTAAAATACAGTGTGTGCTTCATTTATTTGCCACAACAGTAAAGATGCTTTGGATGTCTCCACCATGATTTCTCTTTTCTTTTACCCATACGAGTTACACAGCCATAGCACTGAGGAACTTGTATAGACAGTAAATGCAATCCACAGGAAAAAAAAATGGAGGACATTTGCTTCTGAGTAAAGGACATTAGCAAGGAAAACCACTCCATCCTCTAATTCTGAAGGAAAAGCAATATAAGAATTGGAGAAATGGTGATTGTGATAGAATTTGTTTTTTAGAATCAAAGCTTCCACTGGAATATGAATCTACTTCTTAGTCATTTGTAGCTCTTGGGCAAGTTACTTAAACTCCATTTCCTCGGGTATTAAATGGAACTGATAATGAATACTTTGCAGGATCATTGTAGGGAATAAAGATGATATTTTTAATAGGCCCAAAACACTCCTGGGTGGCTCAGTTGGTTAAGCATCCTGCTTCAGCTCAGGTCATGATCTCACGGTTCATGGGTTCGAGCCCCGCATCGGGCTCTGTGCTGACAGCTCAGAGCCTGGAGCCTGCTTCAGATTCTGTATCTCCCTCTCTCTCTGACCCTCCCCTGCTCGTGCTGTCTCTCTCTGTCTCTCAAAAAAATAAAAAACATAAAAAATTTAAATAGGCCCAAAACAGTGCCTCAAATATGATAGTAACTAAATATATACAGGCAGAAACTCTATATAACTCTTTCTAACATGGTGCTGATTTTGCCAATAACACTGATGATAACATTAGTTATAATAACCTGATTTATAGCCTCTGAAACAGAAAGTTTCTATGACCATGGGATAATCCTAATGGTCATTCATGTACATGTTTGAGAAGTTAGACTTATACAGTACCAATGTTTCACTGATAAAGAGAATATAATACGTAATATTATATGTTATCTTCTATATTCTTAGTTATAAATCTGGAGAATACATCTGTTACTGATAGAATTGGTTACTAAAAAGAAAATCTTCTGTTAGATCTACCCTATCCCCAACTGTTACTTAGACCCAAGTTGTAGTGGTTCAGACTTACTTGGTTTATCTTGGAAAGCCTGCGTCTTATCTTTGCCATCTGACTTCCTGTTGCATCATTGTTCTTTCTTTAGCAAGGTAGGATGGTCTGCCTCCAAGTTTAACATAACTGAATGGACTTGTGGCTATCAAGTAAGCACATTAAAAATATACCCAAGGCTTTTGGGGACTATCTGGCACTGGTCATTAAATAACCACCCTGCAGCTTACAGTGCCCCAAAATAGCACTTCATATCCTATTACCTGAAGGGATAAAAAAAAAAAACCCATATATCAGAACACAGTTCTAATTTACAAAGACAGAAGGTTTCTGCAGTTTTAAATGACCTAAAACTCCCTCAAACAAAACTGAAGGAGATCAAAGTTTTGGCCCAGTAACTTTGAATATCAGATGAAATGCCCCAGTTGGGTTAGCTTGATTATTCTTCTTTAGCCTGATTGTTTCTCTCTATCACTTGTGCCATTAATGGAAAAATTAATCTTTGAAGTTCTCATAGCTCAGCATTTTCAATTATTCATTGCAGCTAAGGAATCTTTTTAAGAAAAGCTCAGTGTTCTCAGTTACGATAAGCCGACCAGCAGACACTGATACCCAACCTAAACTGTTACTCAAAAAAAGCATCTCCTCCATAGAAATTTTTCTGAGGATTTAAAAAATCCACTCTACTGCTTATTTCCTTTCTTAAAATCCGAACTCATAATCAGCTTAAGGCATAAAAATTGTTTAATAAGCATTTTAACAATTTTTTCCTAAAGAGTATTTTCAGAAAGAAGAGTGATGGAAACGGAAAAGGAAATGTGGAAGAATAAGCAATATACTCTGTTTTAGAACTAGTTCTATTATAATAATGACAAACTAAAATATACTGGTCTATATATATTACCTGGCTAGACCTTAGACATACATCAAGCTTTTCTAGTTTAAAAACAAACGAATAAAAAAATAAAACAAAAAAATCCTCTTGATCCTAGCATTTCCTTCCTTGCTCCAATGTGACCCTTCTTTGAACTTATTAAATAATTTCTCCTGCTAATTGTCATCTACCTTGATAAGAAGGCAAGGGGTTGTAAACCTATTATCACTTTTTACAAAACAAGCTCTCAATGTTTAAGAGTTTCAGTGAAGGCAACTAGTCTGATAACTCCAGAAGAACTCTGTTAACTTTGACAAGACTGGAGAGTTTGGATTTTTCTCTAAACACCAAACGCTAAACTGTATACTTAGTCTTTATTTTAAGGAGTTGGGCATTTGCTAAATAATGAAAAGGAGATGGCAATTCCTCTTGTGCTATTCTTCTTTTTTTTTTAATTTTACTATTTAAATCTCTTTGGTTTTATAAATTTTTTATTAAAGTATAATTGACATAAAACATTATGTTGGTTTCAGGTATACAACATAATGATTCAATATTTGTACACATTGCAAAATGATCACCGCAATAAGTATAGTCACCATCTGTCACTATAAAACGTTACCTTTTTAGGTGTATTCTCTTGGCAACTTTCAAATATGCCCAAAAATATTACTGACTACAGTCACCATGCTGTACGTTACATCCCCATGACTTATGTATTTTATACTTGGAAGTATCCCCATGACTTATGTATTTTATACTTGGAAGTTTATACTTCTTGACACCCTTCACCTGTTTCACCCACTCTACACCCCCTTCCCCAATGGCAAACACCATTCTGTTCTCTCTATCTATGATTTTGGTTTGGTTTGGTTTATTCATTTGTTTCATTTTTTAGAGATTCCACATGTAAGTGAAATGATATATTTGTCTTTCTCTGTTTTATTTCACTTAATATAATGCCCTCAAGCTCCATCCATGTTGTTGCAACTGGCAAGATTTCATTCTTTTTATGGCTAATATTCGTGTGTGTGTGTGTGTGTGTGTGTGTGTATCTCACATCTTCTTTATACATTCATCCTTCAATGGACACTTAGGTTGCTTCCAGTGTTTCCATATCTTAGCTATAGTGAATAGTGGTGCAGTGAACACAGGGGTGCATATATTGTTTAGAATTAGTGTTTTGCTCTGTATAATTTTTTTTAATTTTAAGCTTTTTGAGGAAATTTCATACTGCTTTACATAGTGGCTGAATGAATTTACATTCCCACCAACAGTGCACAGGTATCCCTTCTCCCCACATCCTCACTAACAGTTATTATTTCTTGTCTTTATGATTATAGTCATTCTAACAGGTGTGAGGTAGTATCTCACTGTGGTTTTGATTTGCATTTCCCTGATGATTGGTAATGTTGAGCATCTTTTCATGTGCTTGTTACCCATCTGTATGTCTTCTTTGGAAATATGTTTATTCAGATCCTCCGCCCAATTTTTAATTGCATTCCTTGTGTTTTTGCTATTGAGTTTTGTGAGTACTTTATATATTTTAAATATTAACCCCTCATTGGATATGTGATTTGCAAATATTTTCTCCCATTCAGTAGGTTGTTTTCATTTTGTTAATGGTTTTCTTAGCTGTACAGAAGCTTTTTAGTTTGATGTAGTCCTGCTTAATTGTTTTTAGTTTTGTTGCCATTTTAGTTTTGTTTGAGGTTTTGGAGTGGTGGGGGAGGGAGTTTGGAGCTGCTGGCCAAGAAAGAATTCTTGAAGACATCTTTGGTGCAAAAAAGTGATTTTATTAAAACACTGGGATAGGACCCATGAGCAGAAAGAACTGCACTGGGGTTGTGAAGAGTGATTGTTATATACTTAGGAGTTGGGGGAGGTAAAGGCTTATGAGAGGCCTCTACAAGGACTTTGATATGCTAAGGAGGACTCCTAGGATACCCGAGGCTTTGCTGTTGTCAAGCTAAGGTTGTTGCTCCTCTAGTAAGGCATTACCATTAAGACAGTGGGGGGGTCATGGAGAAATGTTATACTTTGTATTTGCCACAACTAGTTGTCAAGGGGCTACAGGTTATAAGGAAATTTAATTTTACCTGCCATTTCCTTCTTGCCTCTGTTACCCATATCACTGTGGAGGGGTGGTGTTGGGGTTCCAGGAAACGAAGTCTATAAGTTTCTGGAGATTAGACTATTGATAAGAGTGCCTTTTTCTTGTAATTTACTAAGTTTTGTGTAAATGGATGGAGACACCTCTCCTCCATGACTGTAATCTCCATCAGTTAACCGTTTGTTTTCTTTCTTTTCCTTTGTTTTTGGGCAGCCAGGATTGCCTGAGGAATATCACACCTACCCCACCTGGGGGCTGGGGGGTGTGCTGGCTTATAGGTTGCCCTCAGTTTGCCTTATGCTCCCTATCACCTTTGTGTTTGGAGATAGAACCAAAAATTCATTACAAGACTGATATTAAAGAGCTTATGCTTTCTTCTAGGGATTTTAAGGTTTTAGGTCTTACATTCAAATCTTTACTCCATTTTGAGTTTAACTTTTGTGTATGATGTAAGATAGTAGTCTAGTTTCATTCTTTTTCATGTGGCTGTCCAGTTTTTCCAGTACTGTTTACAAAAGAGACTGTCCTTTCCCTACTGTATATTCTCATCTCCTTTGTCATAAATTGTCCATAAATGAATGAGTTTATTTCTGGGTTCTCTATACTGTTTCATTGATCTGTGTGTCTGTTTTTATGCCAATACCATTACTATTTTGATTACTATGGTTTTATAGTATAGTTTGAAATCACAAAGCATAATGCCTTCAGATTCGTTCTCCTTTCACAATATTCCTTTGGCTATTCAAGATCTCTGTGGTTCCAAACAGGCTTTAAGATTGTCACTCTTACTTTTTAAAATGTATTTATTTATATTGAGAGAGAGAAAGTAGAAGCATATAAGCAGGGGAAGGGCAGAGAGAGATAGAGCGAGAAAATCCCAAGCAGGCTCCACACTGTTAGTGAGGAGTCCAACTCAGGGCTCGAAGTCACAGACCATGAGGTCATGACCTGAGCCAAAACCAAGAGTCAAACACTTAACCAACTGAGCCACCCAGGTGCCCCTATTAGTTCTGTTTCTATAAAAAATGTCATTGGAATATTGATAGAGATTGAATTGAATATGTATACTACTTGGGGTAATATGGACATTTTGACAATACTGATTCTTCCATTTCACGACCATGGAATATCTTTCCATTTCTTTGTGTCTTCAATTTCTTTCATCAATGATGTATAGTCTTTTAGTGTGCAGGTCTTTCACCTCCTTGGTTAAATATTTATTTTTAGGTATTTTATTCTTTTTGATGCAAATGTAAACAAAAATTTTTTTAATTAAGTATAGTTGAAACACAATGTTACATTAGTTTCAGATGTACAACATAGAGATTTAACAAGTCTATATATTATGCTATGCTCACCACAAGTGTTTTTACCATCTGGGATTGTTTTTGTAATTTTTCTGACAGTTCATTGATAGTGTATACAAACACAATTTATATATATTGATTTTGCACCCTGCCACTTTTCTGAATTCATTTATTAGTTCTAATGGTTTTTTTGGTGGAGTCTTTAGGATTTTCTGTATATACTGGCATGTTAGCTGCAAATAATGACAATGTTACTTCTTCCTTCCCAATTTGAATGCTTTTTGTTTCTTTTTCTTGCCTAATTACTCTGGCAAGGATTTCCAAAACTATGGTGAATAATGGCATGGAGAGTAGGCATTCTTGTCTTGCTCCTGATCTTACAGAAAAAGCTTTTAGCTCTTCACCATTGAGTATGATGTTAACTGTGGGCTTGTCACTATGGCTTTTATTATGTTGAAGTCCATTCCCTCTATACCCACTTTGTTGAGACTAGTTATAAATGAATGTTAAATTTTGTCAAATGCTTTTTTTTTTTACTGCTATTGAGATGACCATATCATTTTTATCTTTCATTTTGTTAACGTGGCATATCACATTGATTGATGTGTGGATGTTGAACCATCCTTGCATCCCTGAAATAAATCCCAATTGATCATGGCATACTATTCTTTTTTTTTTTTTTATGTTGATATATTTCTGAGAGAGAGATAGAGTGTGAGTAGGGGAGGGGCAGAGAGAGAGAGGGAGATACAGAATCCAAAGCACGCTCCAGGCTCTGAGCTGTCAGCATAGAGCCCAATGCAGGGCCCAAACTCATGAACTGTGAGAGTCATGACCTGGGCTGAAGTCGGACACTTAACTGACTGAGCCACCCAGAGGTATACTATTCTTTTAATGACTTGTTGAATTTGGTTTGCTAATACTTTGTTGAGGATTTTTGCCTCTATGTTCATCAGAGTTCTTGGCCTATAATTTTCTTTCTTTGTGAGATCCTTGTCTGGTTTTAGTATCAGGGTAGTACTGGCCTCATAAAATGAGTTTGGAAGTGTTTGGGAAGGATAAGTATTAAATCGTCTTTGACTGTTAGACTTCACTAGCGAAGCCACATGATCCTAGATTTCTGTGTTTTATGAGGTTGTTTGCTGACTCTGTTTCTTTAGTATTAAATAGTCTATTCTGATTTTCTATTCTTTCTGATTCAGTCTTGGAAGACTGTGGGATTCTAAAAATTTGTCTATTTCTTCTACAATGTCCAATTTGTTGGCATATAATTATTCACACAAGTCTCTTATCATCTGTATTTTTTATTTTTTTAGTTAATTTATTTTTTTAATTTACATCCAAATTAGCATATATGGCAACAATGATTTCAGGGGTAGATTCCTTAATGCCCCTTATCCAAATAGCCCATCCCCCTTCCCACAACCCTTTCAGTAACCCTCTGTTTGTTCTCCATATTTAAGAGTCTCTGATTTTGATCCTTTGTGTTTCTGTGGTATCAATTATAACTTTTTCCCTTAGATTTCTGATTTGAGCTTCCTTTTTTTTTCTTAGTGAGTCTCACAGTTTTTTCTTAGTGAGTCTCACAGTTTTGTTTATCTTTTCAAAGAACCAGCTCTTAATTTCATTGATATTTTCTATTGTCTTTTTAGTCTCTATTTCATTTGTTTCCACTCTGATCTTCATTTTCCCTTCCTTCTACTAACTTTGCATTTCATTTGTTCCTCTTTTTGTAATTCCTTTAGATATAAATCCTTTAGAATGTTTATTTAAGATTTTTCTTGTTTCTTCAAGTAGAACTCTATTGTAATGAACTTCTCTCATAACCATTTGTGCTACATCCCATGAATTTTGGTATTTGTATTTCTATTTTTCATTTGTTCTAGGTAATTTTTCTATTCCTCTTTTGATTTCTCATGGACCATTCATCAACCCATTGATTGTTCAGTATCCTGTTGTTTAATCTCTACATACTTGCATTTCTTTGGGTTTTTTTCTTATAAGTAATTTCAAGTTTCATAGCACTATGATCAGAAAAGATGCTTGATATGATTTCAATCTTCTTAAATTTATTGGGACTTGTTTTGTGGTCTAACATGTGATCTATCTTGGAGAATGTTTCCAATGCATTTGAGAGAGTGTGTACTCTGCTGATTTTGAATGGAATATTCTGTATATACCTACTAAGTCTATTTGGTCTAATGTGTCATTTAAGGTCAATATTTTGTTATTGATTTTGTACCCAAATTATCTACCCACTGATGTAAGTGGGGTGTTAAAGTGCCCTATTATTATTGTATTACTATCAATTTCTCCCTCTGTGTATGTTAATATTTACTTTATCTATTTTGGTATTTGCTCTCATGTTAGGTGTATGTATATTTACAAATGTTATATCTTTTTGTTGGATTGACTTCTTTATCAGTATGTAATACCCTTCAGTATATTATGTTAGTTTTTGTTTTAAAACCTATTTTATCTGATATGAGTATAGCTACACATGCAGTAACTTTCTTTTCATTTTATTTGCCTGGAATTTCTTTTTCCATCCCTTTACTTTCAGTCTGTCTGAACTTTCTGTATTATATCTGAAGTGAGTCTCTTATAGGCAGCATATAAATGAGTCTTGTTTTTTTTTTTAATCCATTCAGCCACTCTGTGTCTTGATTGAAAAACTTATCCCATGTATATTTAAAGTAATTATTGCTAAATATGTTATTATTGCTATTTTGTTCATTATTTTCTGGCTGCTATTGTAGTTCCTCTCTGTTCATTTTTCTCTTGCTCTCTTCTCTTGTGCTTTGACTACTTTCTTTAGTGTCCTATTTAGATTCCTCTCTCATTTTCTCTTATGTAAAGGTTTTTACTTTGTTATTACCATAAGGCTCACATATAACATCTTAGGTATATAACAGTCCATTTTAAGTAGAAAGCAACTTAAATTTGAATTTATTCCAAAACTCTGCATTTTTACTCTTACACTTCATGTTTTGTTTTTATGTTGCATTTTATGTCTTTTTGTTTTATGTATTCTGAACTTATGACTGTAGTTTAAGTTCATTTTATTACTTTTGTCTTTTGGCCTTCATATTAACTTTATAAGTATTACTCCACAATCTTTACTACATTATTTCCCTATACCAGTAAGATTTTTAGTTTCATATGTTTCCTCACATCTTTTCAGCTTAAATAAGTCTCTTTAACATTTCTTATAATATTGGAAGTTTTTTCTTTTACCACTTTGAATATATCATGCCACTCCCTTCTAACCAGCAAATTTCCGTGAAAAACCCACTGATAGTTCTATAAGGTTTACCTTGTATATAATAAGTTATTTTTTTCTCCCACTGTTTTTGACTCTTCTTTGTCTTTAACTTTTGATATTTTAATTATAATGTATCTTGGTGTGGATCTCTAAGGATTTATCTTGCTTGCAAGGCTTTTGACTTCCTAGATCTGCATGTCTGTTTCTTTCTCTAGTTTAAGGAAGTTTTCAGCCATTATTTCTTCAAATAAGTTGTCTATCCCCTACTTTATTTTCTTTCTGTGAATGTTACTCTGCTTAATATTGTCTCACAAACCCTTTAACCAATCTTCACTTTTTAAAATTCCTTTTTTTTTTTTTGCCATTCTTGGTGAACATCTTCCAGATTATTAATCTATTCTGCTTCATCCCGTCTGCTGTTACACTCCTCTACTCTATTTTTAACTTCAGTTATTGTATTATTCAGTTCTGTGACTTCTATCAGTACTTTCTCATTATTTTTTAAAATATCTTTCTTAAATTTCTCACTGTGTTCACCCATTTTTCTCCTGAATTTGGTGAATATCTATATGATTATAGATATTCTATATCTATATATAGAATCTATAAGATTATTATTTTAAATTTCTTATCAAGTAGATTACTTATCTCCATTTCATTAAGATTTTTTCCTGTGGGTTTGTCTTATTCTTCGTTTGGAACATTTCTTCTGTTTCTTCATTTTGCCTGACTCTCAGGGTTTTATTAGGCAAAAGGGCTTCCTCTCCCAGTGCTGAAGAAAAACCATGTGTAAGTGGTGAAGCTTATTCAACTTTGTCCTAGTTCTTGGTTGTCTCTCAAATCTTTGTGATTATCTCAGCAAGCTGATTGGTTCTTGATAAGTCCCTGTTGTTGGGGGTGTGCCAAGACCAGTCAGTGTTCCAAGAGGAGGGATCTTGTTTAGCACCTAGCTTCTGGCTGATTGGAAGTCAGACTCTCCGGTAGCAGCTTTTCAAATACGCAAATATACATAGTCCTCTGGCTGCAGTTATAAACCCTGCTGGTCTCCAGCCCAGGAAATCTACCAGTGACTCCTGGGCAACAGTTGCAAAAATCAGGGTCCAAATGAGTATATAAGCTCCTTTCTGGGAAGTATTGTTGAGTAGTACTGAAGCCAAAGGAGTAGACAGGATGGTGTCCTGCTTACATTCCCTAACTATACCTCCAGAGCCCAGATGTGTGGCAAATCTAAAGCCTGTCCCTCAGGTTAAAGCTCCATGACACCTTTCTCATAGAAAGGTGTGTTTCAGTCTACTATGGGTGCAATGCCCTAGGGTCATACCCTGCCAAGAGCTGTGTTTCCAGTCCTGTGGAGCCCAGAAACACAAGCCCCCTAGCCACAAAGGCCAGGAAATTAAGGGGCATTTCCAGTCTGTGTTGCACACAAATACAGCTTTAGCAAGGCAGCTAGAAACAGAGGGTGGGTCACTCTCACAGGGTTCGGCAAGGCAATGGGGAAATGTCCTAACTGCATATGCCCACTGGCTTCAGTGATACAATACAGCAGCAGGGTCTCCACGTACTCAATGCTTTAGCAAGGAAGCAGGAGAATGCTGCAGCTGTTTGTGCTTGTCAGGCCCTCTGGCCTTAGCAGGGCTGTGGGAGAGTGCCACATCCACATGCATTCACCTGTGCTAGTAGGGTAGAAGAAGAGTACAAAAATGGCATCCACTGGTTCCTCTATCTCTGGAGAGTCCCATCCAGCTGATGCTTTGAGATTAGCAAATGAATGTCCTTCACAGATAGTCTAGACACTTTCAAACTGCTGTTTTTGAGCTAAGTTCCAAACTCAAGGTAAAGCTGCATGTGAGCCCTTTAAAAGGAAAATCTTAGTTTCCTATAACCTTTTGAATCCCCTGGAAGTAAGTCCCTTGCTTTACTAAGTAATATATTCTGGGAGCTCATCTCTCTGGCCTAGATGTCAAGGTGCCTGATGTGGGGCACTAAACTCTTGCTCCTCCAGGATAAGTTCCAGACTTGCGAGATCCCTCACTATTGTGAATTACCATACCCAGGGTCGGTGT
This sequence comes from Helogale parvula, assembly GCA_004023845.1. Taxonomy (NCBI): domain Eukaryota; kingdom Metazoa; phylum Chordata; class Mammalia; order Carnivora; family Herpestidae; genus Helogale; species Helogale parvula. Next base: position 49,885 of record PJEM01009787.1, on the reverse strand, counting down.
TTGGACAGACTGGGTCTCTGCCTCTCCTAACCATCTTGATGTGGTCCTTTATCCTTTGTTGTGGAGGAGCAACAAAGTAGTTTTCATTTCACTTTCAGAAGAAATTGTTCCGTATGTAGCTGTAGTTTTTGTGTGTCTGTGGGAGGAAGTGAGTTCGGAATCTTTCTACACTACCATCCTGGACTGCCCCCTGCTAGATTTTATTCATTCAAAATTTGCATTGCTTCTAAGCAGAATCATGCTTAAATGAGATCATTTAAACACAAGCAATAGTCTAACTATTAAAAGTCCTTATTTTGGTGGAAAATTATAGATTCAAGGCATTTTATTACTGCTTCAGAATATATTAATAAAACAGTCTCTGACAACTGATATTTCATGAATTTTCCCCTTAAAAAGTTCCATTTTTGCAAATCTGCCCAATTTCTCACATACTCTTTTAGTTAACATTCATGTGAATTGGGAGCATGGTGCCAAGGAAATCTATATCCAGAGATAAGTCTCAACCCCAGGTCAGGGAAGTAATGAGTTGCTAGAAATCTTTTCTTTCCCTATGGTTCAGTTTTATATTTGCATTAGTAATGCTTATAATGCCACTTCTTTTTCAGTGCCAAATCAAATGTCACCAATCCGCAGAAAGCTTTTCCAAACCTCCTCTCCAGAGTATCCCCACCCCATTACTCTCTACTGCATCACCCTGGTTCTTTCCTGCATAACATTCACCACAGCATATGAGTATTGTCATTTGTTTATTGAATGCATTAACCTACTAGACCGATAACTCCTGAGAGCAAGTAACGTGTCACTCATCTTCATTTCTGTATTCCCAGGGCCTAGCACTGGGTTAAATGAATAAGAAACTGAACTAACATATCCTGCTACCTGTTCAATCTCTTCGATCTGGGTCATTATAATGGATGCTTCTCCCGTATTCCTGATCTCTCCTCAACCAAAATATAGCCAACATGCTTCCTCTTCTTCTCCCAAGAGCTTCTTATTGTTGTTATTGTTTTTTTCCTGAATATCCAGTTAATAGGTGCTCATTTTAGTGAATTTGATGTGAGGCCTTAAATCATATAAATAGATAATTAAAATCCTCAGGGTTGACTAATCATCCCAGTTTGTCCAAAAATTGATGGAATTCCCAGAACATGGGGAAAAAAACAGGAAAATTCAGGGCAAGACAGGATGTGTTGGTTACCCTACACCTAACCTCTCACTCAGTAGTTACTATTAATAATTTGTTCTATTGTCATTCATCACTTTATGCATGTTATAGTTAATTGAAATTTCATTATATAATTTTAAATTCAGCTCTTTCCAAATAATTTTATATAATAAGCTTTTTCTCACATGATTAAAATTCCTTAACATCATTGTAAAAACTGCTTGATATTGCATATTAGGTACACTTAAAAGGCAGTGTAATGTAAAACCGGAGACCAAAGATACTGGAGCCAGGTTGCCCGGGTTCAAGTTCCAACTCTGTCTTGGATACCTTTCTTACCCTCTCTGTGCCTTAGTTTCCTCCTCTCTAATATAAGGACCAAGGAAGCACACACCTTATGTTGCTATTGTGAGGAATAAGTGGATTTATATTTGAATGTTATTAGCACTAATTGCATATTTTTCTTGATAGATTGTCATGTCATGTGATAGAATATTCATGCTACATGAATGTCAGACCCTGCTTCCTCCCACTTTTATCTTTCAGATGCCCTACTCCCAAACAAACCTTTGTATTCCTAACTCCGCCTCCGCATGTGCTTCCCACAGGGCCCAACCAATATAGAAACTTTACTAATTTGCTAGAAGAAAAAAAGACCTTTTATTATTTTAGTTGCATTTCTTTGATTACAGATGCAATTGAATATTTATTTATCTTTATTAGGCTCTGAAATTTCCTCCTTTGTGAATTGATTATTCATGTTCTTTGCCCACTTTTCTCATTGGTGTCTTTGTGCTGTTCTTGTCTATTTGTATAAGTTACATTATTATGTAAAGTTTTATTTTATATAAAGCATATATAAAAGATATTATCCCTTTTTCAGAACTAAGTTTTTGATATACAGAAGTTTAACATTGTTACATAGTCAAATGATGATAAATTATTTTATAATTTTTATCTTTGCTCTAATGCCAAGAGAAAATATTCCCTTCCCAAGACCAGTCACTTATCATTTCTCCCTATTTATTAATGGTTTATATTTAGTCCATTTGGAATAAATTTTCATAAATAGTGTGAGGTGAAAATCTAAATTGATTTTTTTTCAAACCATGTCTCCCTAGACCATGAGCAAACTTACCCCCCACTTTTTTTTAAGTAACCTCTACCCCTAATGTGGGGCTCAAACTCAAACCCTGAGATCAAGAGCTGCACAATCTACTGACTGAGCCAGCCAGGCACCACCAATCTTGTCCTTTTTGACTGATTTGTTATTTATTAAAATTTTATACATGCTGGGTTCCTTTCCTGTTACATAAATTTGTCTTTTTTCTTTACATTATACTTGGCAAATTTCTATACTTTAAAATCTGTTTTGGGATCTGCTATGTTGAATATCAATCAATAAGCTTTTTAGGCTTCTGTACTTTTTCCAAAATGCAGTTATGACACTTTAGATTGTGTGTAGACAGAATAACTTTCTCTTTCTCCTTTAGTCCCCAGAATGAAAAGTGTGTCATTGTTGAGGCTAGTAGTAATGATAGTAAGAATATCGAGAATTCTAGTAAAGCCTCTACATGAAGCCTCTATATATTAAACAAATTAATTTGTTTAAGCAGCTTAAAACATGATACAGATATGATTAGAAGCCCCTCTGCCCCTGCTTTTTTTTTTTTTTTTTTTTTTTTTTTGGTATAGGAGCAGATAGGTTTCATCCTATTTTCTAGTGCAGAGCAACCTAACAGCCCAAGGTCCAGAATGTGACAGTAACATCATAGGACCTATCAGTGGTGTGCTCTTTATAGTGAAATAAAGTAAAGTTAAGAGAAATATGTTTCCTGAGCTACTGTGTGACTAACATCATCACCTATCCTTGGATAGAGGAGGTGGTCAATAATTATAGACAGAAAAGTAAATGGAAAGGCATGATCATAGACAAAAATTGTTTCTTGCTTTTGCTGCAGTGACATGTTAGCCAGCAGCTGCTGGAGGATTCTTACTTGGTTACCTCAGCATAAATACTAAAAAGGAGGGGAAAAACCCCAATAACACAGTTATAAATGCTTGAAAGAGCTTTAGAATTCCTTTGTAACAACAATCACGTTGTAGGCCAAGTGCAATTATATGAATACGCATTGGTTGTCAGAATTTAATTTAGGGTATAATTAACCCTTTGTGATATAATAGGAATTTGCTGCAACTGAATTTCTCTTCACCTCCATGATAAAAGATTTTTCTTTTTTCCTTTCTACCTTCCTTCTTTCCTTACTTCCTTTCTTTTCCTACTGCTCTTGTGCCTTCTGAGTGGGTTTAAAATAAATAGGCCCCTTCCAGTTCACTCAGAAGCATAAACAGGAAAAAGACAAATAACTCTTTAATGAACAATAAAGCCAATAAGAACAAAAATAAACATGTAGCTAAGGACTGTAAAATAAAATGGAATCTTTCTAAAGATTCCATGCAATGAAGGTTTTTCTTTACCCAGATTTTTTTTTTACTCTATATGAAGCAGCCACATTGTTAAAAGACTATTGTGAAGAGTGAGTGTCCTTATGAGGAATAAATGCTCCTCTGCTCTGGTTAGGATCTGCCAGCACACTACAAGGCTGTTAAGAGTTGAAAGGCTGCCCTGGGTTTGGGCTAGAAGGCCATTTCCTAAAACCATCCATTCAGGACAGTAGCTAAGCTTTACACGAGATATGGATTTCTAAGCATGTTCTGTATAAATATCGAAAAGTCATCTGACTTTGAAAGATAGTTTGGATATAATACATTTTTATGATGATAGAAAACTGTTCAAATTCTAGAAAGAGAGGCATCATCTCACTCTGTTTTGATGATAAAATTCAGGGCAAAGAACAAATTACCTGAAAACAACAATTACAAATATTACTTAGAACAATGAGGGCATAGTGGTCCCAGGTAAAGGTATTATTTTTGAAAATATATATCATGGCATCCTAGAAGAGACAAATTCATGTGGCAGTTGAAAGTAAGCAGCAAGCACCTTGTGGTCAAACAGACTCCAATCTGAATCTGTTACTTTAGGGATTTGGGACAATGGGTTTCTCTATCTGTGAAGTAGAAATGTTAACATTTCTTACCTTGCAGGCCTGTTGCAGGAATTAAATGAGATTGGCACGGAAAATGCTTAGCCCAGAAGCTGGCATGCTGCCAGTACTCAATAAACAATACTGATTACCGCTATTGTTATTTCCCATCATCATCCTAGAAGAAGGAGCTGGAGAGGTCTTCTAGTCCATACTTTCGCCTCTAATTTGGATCACATTTAAATACTTACAGAAAACAAAATGAGTTCCTATCTTATTTTTAAGGATAACTAAGGAAATGAAAGTACATGATTTCCTATAGGAATTCTTTATCACTCAAATGTTTTCTAGTTTTCTAAAAACTGATCATATTGCAACTGAAGCCTAGTTCTTCTTGGCTATCGTTACTGAGGATGCAGAATAGTTGATCACTCTTCTTTAGCTGCCTTCTAGATGCTCTATTTGATGAAAATGATGACTTGGCCCTCCCATTTCTTTCTCATTCCCCTGGACCCCACCACAAACACAAAGCTACCACTTTGATTTCTCTGAGAGGATATTAATGAAATAATAATCTTTTTATGCTTGAGTTATAGTTCTCAGTATAATAATCACTAATCCTAAACATGAAACAGTGATTCTCAGACCTGTTCTATAGTATAACAAGGAATTTCTCCCTACCAAGAAGAATAATGGCAAACCTGAGCAATTGAGTCAAGATAGTGGATCATATAGAGGAAAATCAGGCAATCCAAAGAAAGCTGAGTTAATAATAGTAAGTAACAAGGATCTGGGAAAAGCAAAGGCAAGTCCTGATGAAGAGCTTGATTTGTTAAGAAGTCAGTTTAGTGAAACAATCATATATATCTATCTCCTCTTTCTCTTGAGATGCTATTAAAATGAGAGAAACAGAATATAAAAATAATTTTAGTATTAAAAAAAGAGGAAGAACTCTATTGGTGAATTAGACCAATTTCTGGAAGGCTGAGATCTGACAGTGAGGTTTTTACTGATGAAGGAAGAAGGCAGAAGCCTCAGTCTGCAGAGAGAGAGGGAGGGAGTGTGTGTGTACATGTGAGCACTGGGGATGGAGGAGGGAATACAACTAAGAAAACAATATGAAGAGTACAAAAGGAGCTCACCATACAGATATACCAGGTACAACAAATGGTAGCATTGAGCCTTGGGGCTAAAAACAGAAGCCTTCTCATGTTTATAGCAGCATTATTTACAATAGCCAAGACATAGAAACCACCTAACTGTCCACTGATGAATAAATGGATAAAGAAGTTGTGGTATACACACACAGTGGAATGTTATCCTGCCATATAATAACAAGGAAACCCTGCCATCTGTGACAACATGGTTGGAACTTGAAGGCATTATACTAAGTGAAATAAGTCAGAAAAAGAGAAATATTGTATGGTTCCACTTGTATGTGGAACCAAAAAAAAAAAAAAAGGAGAGAGAGATCAGACTTATAGTTACCAGAGGTTGAGGGTGAGGAGAGGAGGAACAGGATAAAGGTAGTCAAAAGGTACAAACTTCCAGTTTTAAGATAAATAAGTACTAAGGATGTAATGTACAACATGATGACCATAGCTACCACTGCTGTGTGATATACAGGAAAGCGGTGAAGACAGTAAGCCCTCAAAGTCCTCATCACAAAAAAGAAGTCCTTTTTTCTTTTCTTTTATTGCTTTCTCTTTTTGTTGTATGAGATGATGGAGACTAAACGTATAGTGGTAATCCTTGCACAGTTTATGTAAGTCAAACCTTTATGCTATACACCTTAAACTTATAGTTATGTATGTCAGTTATATCAATAAAACTAGAGAAGAAACAGAGATACTAATTTTTTAAGTGTGTTTTCAGAAAAGTCCCCCTTTCCAGCTCTTCTGAAAAGTTTTTAGGGGTGCTTGGGTGTCTCAGTTGCTTAAGTGACCCACTCTTATTTTTGTTTTTTGTTTTATTGTCAAGTTAGCTAATATACAGTGTAGTCTTGACTACAGGAGTAGATACCTGTGATTCATCACTTACATACAATACTCAGTGCTCATCCTAACAAGTGCCCTCCTCAATGCCGATCACTTATTTCCCTCCCCCCACTCCCCATCCCCATTAACCCTCAGTTTGTTCTCTGTATTTAAGAATCTCTTATGGTTTGCCTCCTTCTGTTTGCATCTTATTTTCCTTCCCTTCCCCTATGGTCATCTGTTAAATTTCTCAAATTCCACACTTGGTTTTGGCTTAGGTTATGATCTCATAGTACACGGGATTGAGCCCTGCATCAAGCTCTGTGCTGACAGTGCCAGAACCTGCTTGGGATTCTCTCCCTCCCCTTCTTTCTCTGCCCCTACTCACACACTCTCTCAAAATAAATAAATAAACTTTTAAAAAATAATTTTTAGAGTCTATCTTAAAGAAAATATAGAGGTTCTTTTAAAAGGAAATTGCATGAAATCAACCCAAAAGACCCAACATCAGTTAATAGGAGTTCAAAGAAAAAACAGAAGTAAGGACATTTTCAAATAAGTAAGAAAATTTTGTAGAGATGAAGGACATATGTCCCCATATTGAGAAAGTCCCATACTGCCCAGCACAATGAATGACAAAAGACCTATGCCTATACAGATTAATTATGAACACAAAGAATAAAAATAAGATCCTAAAAATTTAAAAACATAACAGCTCACCTAGAAAGCAATTTGACTCAGAATAGCATTGGGCTTCTCAATGACAATATGGGCTGCCAGAAAACAGTGGAATAGTATTTTTAAAATTCTAATGAAGAAAACAATTTTGAACCTGGAACTCTCTATGCCCCCAAACTATTAACCAAATGTTTTATAGAATAAATCCATTTTCAGATATGCAACAGCTTAGAAAATCTACTCCCACACACCATTTTTTAAAAAATTTCTTGAGGATGTATTCCTGTAAACCAGGAGAACAAGTCAAGAAAGTGAAGGGAAGTCCCAGGATGACAGCAGTGCATCAGGCCTTGAGGCAGTTCAAATTGGACAAGATAGATAGAAGGTCTTGCCTGTGGTGATGGGTGAGGCTCCAGGAAAAAGGCACACACAATACCACAACTGATATTATGTAAAGGATAGAAATAATAAAAACGATTCTAAAGGTAAACAGTTCAAGAAAAAGGGGAGTTTTAGAAACTTAATGGGAGAAAAAAGCTATACAAGAGAAAATGTAATCATAGTATAATACTGCATCAATTCATAATTTTTATATAGTCACAATAATGATAATATTTTATTGCTTTTCAGCTTTTAGACTCAACCTATAGGTAATATATGAAGATTAAATTTTGGTGACAGAATAGACCTAATTGTTATCAACTTTGACAATGTAAATGAGAAAGTATAGAAGTTAGCTAGGAAGAGAAAGGAATGGAGAAGAACTTAAATGGAAGGATAAAGTCACTAATATCCTCATCTTACAAGATGGGCAATGAAGGATAATATCTACAGTTAATTAAAAAAATTAAGATGTAGTGATATCTCTTAAAGTTACTAGGAAAGTGGTGAGTAGTAGCACTGAATGAATATCTCGTATTTCTTATTATAAAGGAACCAAATTTACAGACTATCTAGAACTAATAAATCAAACAATGATAGATAAAGCATATATAGAGACATAAAAGCATTACCAGATATTTGTTATAAGTGGTTGACTCTTGAGAATGGGGTAAAAGTGAAACAGATAGGGCAAGGAATTATTATTGCTCTTAGTCATGTGCCTGTATTACTTGAATAAAAATTATATATAGGTAGGTAGAATAATAGATTGAAAGGCAAACATACAGACTGGACTCATTCTTTTAAAGGAATAGTTGGGCATAGAATTTCCAAGATTAATGTGTCAAGATAATTGGAAAGAGAGGAAGTCATAGAAACAAAGGTAGTTTCTTGAGGGCAGCTCTGGCAACAAAGATCTCTGACTCTCCTTCTCCAAGATTTGGATTTACTCCTCCCATAATGCAGGATTTTCTGGCTTTAAAGGACTGTTGACTAGATAAAGTAATCAATTGCTCCTTGAGGCAGGAAATTATTAACATCAATACAAGAAATTTTAGTCTCTCTGATGAACAAAGGGCTACATCGCTCAGCTGAACAGTGAGAAAATCAAAAGAATCTGGCTGGAGTGGGCAATGAGAGAAGTGAGACAAACTGCTCCTCAGTGGAAGCTCTTCTGATCCTTCTCTAGGATTTAGGACTAGGACCCCCATATGGGGTTCCCAAAGACCTTGAAGACTCTCAGGAGAACCCACTAAGTCATTGGGCTTTGGTGTCCCAAATTAGAAATTCACCACCTGTGAGTTTGAGTTCTTGATTTAGAATGTGTCTCCACAGTATATAATGTATTTGCACAACAATAATGACATGGGTGCAAAATGGTCTCTACTTTTAATTAAAATTATAAACAGTACTTTCTTTACTTTGATTTCTTTGGAGAATGAGAGTAACTACACCCACAAGATGAGATATTATTTAGAAAGGCACTCAACAAATGCCAACTGTGGCCATTAGTCATAAAGAATATCATAAAATTCTGAAAAATCCTTGCAAATCAAAACACATTTATTCAAAACCACAATCAGATACAGCTTTACACCTACTAGGATGGCTATAATAAAAAGACAGATAATAAGTTTTGGCAAGGATATGGAGAAATTGGACCCTTGTACACAGCTGATGAGAATGTAAAATGGTGTAGCCACTTTGGAAAACAGGTTGGCAGTTCCTCAAAAAGTATAGAGTTCCCGTATGACTCAGTAATTCCATTCCTAGGTATAACCCAAGAGAATTGAAAACTTATGTCCCCACAAAAACTTGCACACGAATATTCACAGCAACATAATAGCCTAAAAGCAGGAACAACCCAAGTGTCCATAAACTGACAAATGAACAAATAAAATGTGGTATACCCATACAACGCAATATTATTAGGCAATAAAAAGAAATGAAATACTGATATATGTTACAACATGGATGAACCTTAAAAACTTTCTCCTAAATGAAAGAAGCCAGACATAAAAAACCACATATGGTATGATTCCATTTGTATGAAATGTAAGTAAATTTGTCGGGATAGGTAAATCTACAGAAATAGAAAGTAGATTAGTGGTAGCCAGGGACTGGGGAGAGAGAATTTTAGGGAGTGACTGCTAATGGGTAGATTTTCTTAGGGGACGGGTGATAAAATAGTTCTGAAATTAGATAATGGTTGATGATTGTACAACTCTGTGAATATATTAAAAGCAATGGATTGCATGATATGTGAATTATATCTCAATAAAGCAGTTATAAATTATATTAACTTTAAAAATAAAGTAATTTACAAAATATTATATGTATATGAGATTTTTTTTTAAAGTATAGAACAAGGAAGGAAATAAGGAGGAAGAAAGTTGCGAAATTCACCACCCTTGGGTGTTATCACTCCAGAAGGCTTGAAACTATTATTCTTACCCAATCATCAAGAGAAGGCAGAATTATATCCAAAAAAGTGATATGGACAGGTTTCCAAGTGAAAGGAGAGCTAGCTTAAAAAAAAGAAGGATTTTTCAGGGTTTTTTTCCCTCCTTTTTTTTTTTTTTTTTGATTTGGGTTTGAAGTTTAGATTGATTTAGATTAAATCTGACTAGGTAAAAATTTAAAAAAAATTTTTTTTTAATGTTTTATTTATTTGAGAGAGAGAGAGAGAGAGACAGCACGAGCAGGGGAGCGTCAGAGAGAGAGGAAGATACAGAATCTGAAACAGGCTCCAGGCTCTGAGCTAGCTGTCAGCACAGAGCCTGACGCGGGGCTCCAACCCATGAACTGTGAGATCATGACCTGAGCCGAAGTCGGATGCCTAACTGACTGAGCCACCCAAGCGTCCCCCCCCACCAAAAGTTTTTAAAATAAATCTGACTAGGTAAAAAAATTATTTAGAAAATTAATATTTATCAAATATTGCCTTCTTCCATATGAGTAACAGTATATGAAAAGCAAAATGTTAAGAAATAGATGGGACAAGAACCATACAATGGAGTCAGTAAAACCCTCCCTTTCTTTAAAATAAAGAGGCTAATTTTAAAATGCTGAGTTTGGGACCTGGAATGCAAAACATCTCAACTTGGCATTTGAATACTTTCTCCTCCCAAGCCCATCGCATTCTTTTCTCTGTCTCAGTGTTAAGACTCTGCAAGGAGGCTCATTAATTCTGGATGTAATCCAAGTTAGATGTGGATTCGTACCTATGAGAACCTGTGGTCTCAGTGGTTCTTGGCTTTAACTCAGTTCTTAGGATGCTTATCATCATAACATTATGATAAAACACTGGCAGATATAAATGTCACTTATTCTAGTCATTTAAATATTTTAGAATAAATTATTCCTTTTTTAGATAAGTTCTTCTAGGGCAAAATTACATAAATCAAAGGTGTTATTGTTATACTTTTAAATAGAGTCCGTCTGCCCACAATGGTTTATGTATTTAGAGACTGTTTTATAAGGCCACCTGACGCTTTCCAGCTCAAAGGAAGGTCAAATTACTATGCTGCTTTGCATCCCCTTTGACTTGTTCTCTGCTTTCTTCAGAAACAGGAGTTCAGTGAAGTTAGGCAAATTTGCCAAGGTAACACAGTAATGGTTGGACTTATTTAAACTCCAGGTTTTTTTGCTACAAGTTCATTACTTTTTCTCAGCACTTCCCAAGTGCGTCACATTATTATAGCTTCTTCTTTGGGATTCCTTGAATTCACTCTATGCAACATTTCCCCTGGCCCAAAAAAACTGATGAAATATGCTCTCTTAACAGGCAAAAAAAAGGATGTATATTTCTTTTCATAACTTAAAAAACGGGGTGGGTACATATTGGTTAGATGCAAAAAAAAAAATGCAACCATGGTAGCTTTAAAGGGGAATAAATAAGTGATTAGGTGATATAATTAGCCTACTGGACAAGAACAGATATGGGGCTGACTCTTGAGTGATTTATTTTGGTATTTTATTTAAAGCAGTCCTTGTTTTTAGATTAACAGCCAAATTAGAAGCTCAGCAAATTTCTGGGTGGGCAATTTTAACTTTTCAGTTTTGGAAATGCCCCTGTATATCCACAACCTTCTAAAAATAAAATCAACCCTTCTTCAGGACACTGGTCCCAAGAAAGATCATTCAAAAGCATCCTAAGACCTCTAAATACACCAAAATAAATTCAACCACATTCAGGAATAAAACCAAGGTCTGCGAATCATACTGGATGGTTCCAATGTACTCTCCCTACTTTCTTAGGCTAGTTATTTTCTATTTATGAAAATACGTCAGCTGCCTCAGAATCTATCAAGAAGATTATTCCTTTTCTTCCAAGAAGCCATTGTTTGTATTCATTCATTATGAGGCTAATGAAATTGGCTTAAAAAAAAAAAAAGCCAATGGATTTAACAGTTCCTTGTACAAATGAACTTTGGCTAACAAGAACTGAGTTAACAGAGAAATTATTGCTCAGATGCACTGGGATAGGGCCAGAAGAAAAAGCAAAGAAGACCCAACAAAAGGCAATGAGGAACCCAAATGTGAAAAGACATAGTAAGTCGTAAAGGTCTTGGTCCACCGTAAGTTCTCTGAAGACCAAACACAAGAATGGTATAAGGTCTCACTTTCTCATGGTTTGTAGGTATTTCATTTCTCATCACCTACACCCCCTTTTCTGAGATAAGAATATACGACTTATACGTATTTAGGATTCTCCTTATGTGGGGATGAAGTTCCACAGAACGAACTCCTCCATTGAATGCAGGGGTTGAGAATATGACTTATTCTAAGCCAGTCAGTGTGCTCTATCCCTGGGTCACAATAATTAGTTCAGGCCAATTAATACCAACAACTCTCAATTCTGGAACTTCTCATTAAGATTTTTTAGGAGAAGACTATCCCTTCTGTTGGACTTAGAGATATGAAGGAATTTAGAGCAGCCAAGAGGACACTGTGGACCTCAGCCTGGAACCAATGCAGTAGAAAGTAGAGCTCAGAGGTGGGGACAGAGAGAACTGAATTCCAACAGCACTGCTTGAACCTCAAATCTTGCCCCAGCTGAAAACCCTGGATTTTTCAGTTATATAGGTCAATAATTCCCCTTCTCTGTTAAACTAAGTTGGGTCTTCCATCACTGGCAGTAGATAGAGTCCAAACTGATATAGATTTCATTTACACAAATTTCTTTATGTAAACTATAAAATATAAATGCATTCATATTTTCAGCCATTTCTATTGGGAGATAATTTGCAAAATGTGTTGAAATAGACATTGTTAGATATATATCTAGGACAAATGGAAGCAATTATGTACTTTGTAAAATATGAAACTGTGCAACATTACTTTGTTGTGCCAGAGCATTATTATAATCAGAACTCCTACACATGCACATCATTGACCACCACTGGGACCACAAGTGAATTTGACCAATCTGAGGTCAGCAATGCCCCGACTGTCACATGCAGAGAGTTGTTTATTTATGTAGGCAATCAGAATTCAGTAATTAAACTGAGTAGTAGATGATGTTTGCTTCATAAGCAATGTAAATCAATTTAGAAGTGAATCACCAGTGATTAGGGATTAATAATAAAATAATAAGGTTACACCAAAAGAAAGTTTAAGTGGAAAAAGACCAGAACGTTTGATTTGGGTCATGAAAAAATAAAGTCTTCTATTGACTTCATATATGACTTTTTGTTTTTAAGTCCTGATTGCTCAGAAGATATTACTGATGGAAAGAAAGAAAAAGGAATAAAAGAATCTATTGACTCAAATAACCAGAAAGAGTAGAGAGCAAACTTTAGAGTCAGTTTGAGCCAAAGGTTTGTAATATCTTCAGGGCCATCGCTTCCCATTTTCTGCAATTCCCTTCACTCTGCCCTCCTTCTTGTAGTGCTTTTTAGTCAGGCTAGCTTTCCCATGGTGGCAAGGTGGCTATCAGCAGCTCCTAGGACCAAAACTTTTTTTTACTTACACTGGGAGAAAGGAGGGGGTTTCCTTTCTTTCCCACCATAACATCAAATTCATATGCTTTACACTGCCTGGATTTTCACACCTCTGAAAAAATTACTGTGGCCAGGGAAGTTATACACCACAGTAATTTCAGATCTGGGAAATGAGCCTGTGCCTAAGCTAATGGCATGTCCAGGGAAGATTAATGAGAACTCATCTCTAGAGACAGGGAAGAGGTTGATCCCACCTAGCCACAGGGTTTCTACCCAACACAAGAAGGTAAAAGTGGTATTATGGGGGAAACCATAATTTTTTTATTATTATTATCATGTGCCAGACTGAACACAGCCTTCTAGACTGGGTTAGCTGGGCGGTTGCTTAGGATGCCAATCTATACATAGGGAGCCTTCACTGGAAATGTACCCAGATGAGAAAAGTTGTTCAGCGCCATCCTATGTGAGGGTCAGTGTATTCCTTAGCCTTGCATAATTCCATGCTAACTTTCTCATCAGAAAACATGGAAATCAGGGAGAGATGACTTCTCATAGCACATGTATCTACAACCACTGTTGCCTATTTTTACTTTATGTTTTCTCAAGGTTATCTCTAATATATCGTAACATGCTTGCCTCAAAAGTAATAGCCTGGTGTGTTAAAGTGCTTGGCCTTGGCCTTATTTTAACACATCAAGTTCTATTCCAAAGACACTGATTTTTATGTCCCCCCCCCCTTTTTAGGACTATTATTTGTACCACATTCAAATGAATGCTTAGATGGCATTACTGTTGCCTTCTAAGGACATTTTTAAGTCAAACAGCAGTAAATGTTAAAATAAAGACAAAGTATTTATAGTTAGTTACAAAGTTTTGTACCAGATACTTTTCATGTCCTAGGTTATGCCCTCTAAGCCCATTCAGATTGCCAGTGACAACTGACTGCCTTCCCTCAAACATCACCTTTCTATTTTCTATCTCAGGGCCTTCTTTGAAATCTGAAGCCACAGGTACTACTTGGTCCATTGGCAAGCAAAACCAGGAAATATAGTATGTGCTCAACAAATTTTTGCTGAATAAATGAATGTAGGAGTATAATAGATTGCTATTAAACTGCCTTGTCAGTAGACAAACTGCTGTATTCTTGCTATGCTGTGAGGGGCATATATGTTTGCCCAGAAGAATTTTCAGCAATGATGGAAAAGTTCTACATCAGTGTTGTCCTATACAATCACCATTACCCACATGTGGCCAGCTACTAAGCCCTTAAAAACTGGCTAGTGTTGAGTACAATCCTGAATTTTAAATTACATTTAATTTTCATTAATTTGCATTTAAATTTAAATAGCCACATGTGTCTCATAGCTACTGTGTTGGACAGCACAAGATAAAAAATGCCAAGTACTACCCCAAAAGCCCTCTTACTCCTTGCCACACTCAGCTGGAGAAGTATTTATGTAGTAAAAATTTGTGGATACACAAAATCATTAGTCGCTGGGAAACCACATGGCTTGGGTCAGCCCCAGGCCAACCATTGTATAAGGCATTTCTTTTATTTGACTCAAAGACAAGACCTAACAAAAACAGATAGGTGAAACCAAGAACTCTGTTTGGCTACCTTGGTTTGTGTTTTTGATGAGCTTTGAACACAGACTTTCAGTGTTGGATTGGCTTAGACAGGCAGAGGAGAGGATGATTCAGAAATGCATATGACATTTAAACTCCAGCCCTTTCAGATTCATTTACATTTAAATAAGAAAAAAAAGGTGCTGTTAAACAACCACATGTCTATGAAAACATCTTTGAATCTTTTATTATTTGAAAAACTCCTTTTTCCCAAGGAAAAAAAGGAATATATGTTTTGTGTAGATGTCCATGTTCAAGTTGCAAAGGCTGAACCTCTGGTTTGAAAGACGCTTCTAAACTTGGCAAGCCCTCTTTCCCATCACTAATAACAAAAAAACGCTTTGTGTGCACACACCTTGCTCTGTGTGGCTTAACAGATAGGTCACAGGCAGGCATCAGGTGCCCAGGGTTTCTATTTTCAGCTCTCTCACTGACTCAGTCTTTGACCTCAGAAGAGTTGGGGTAGATTTAGACCAAGGGCTCCTGGGTGCACAATGAGAATGTTCATTCAAAATTCTAATAGCAGCACTTTTGACTCTGCTTTGATGAAATAGGTCAGAGTACAGACACATACCATCTTGACCAGTTCCCTGAGCTTTCCAGGGACCACCTTCCGAAATCATTATCTGAGAGATCTGCCATTCCCTCTTTCCTTCTCCTTCACATCTCCTTCTCTCTTCACCCTACTTTCCCACAATGATTACTTGCATATCCACTCAGCCAACCAGTTAATAGCAAGGAAATCTGTGATATAATTTCAGATTTTTAGGATACAAATTAATGACATACAGGCAGGTAAGTCTCTAACACATAGTCTTATTACTTAAATCTGCTTGTTCAGAGGAGCTGAACACATTGGTGACACTGTTTGAACCAGAGGATTCCAACTCTGTACCAAGGCAATTACATCATGCTAAGGGCATGATGACATTTCATCCCCCAGACCCAAATAATCAGTTTCACTGCAGTCCCCACAGTCTCCTAGACCTAGATTCCAACTTGCATCTATTTATCAAGGTTTCCCCCTCTGGCCCCCCTTCTGGATTAAATTTGCTGTAAGCTCCAAGTTTCCAGGTTTAGTAGTGTGGCTCTTTGAGGGTTTGGAAGAGTCTGTCATCCTTCCTTATGAAATCTAAGAAACATGGGGAGGAGGGCAACATGATACCTCCAGCCAATTTCCAAGGGTACACTTTTAAAATTTAGACTTTATAACTATGGCGTTTTCTCTGAGTGAATTGAGTTGCTACTAGAGGGTTTTGAGCAGAGGACTAACACCAGGGACTGAACTTTTCAAGGCTCCCTCTGCTGTGTCTGGATCTCCAAATACTACCCAGCCCTGTTTTTCTCATTTCTGTATTCTGCCAATCTGGCAGGAAACCTTATTCTTGCTCTGCTTGCTGGGCTCACTTCCTGTCCTTCACCACTTACAAGATCTGTCCCTCCATTCTCTGCTTCAAGACCGCTCGTTAGCCAATGGGCTGTCCTACCTGCTGGTCCAAGCTTCACCCTTCTTGCCCTTTCCACCACAGCCAGACCAGGCTCTCTCCCTTAACAATAGCCCAGTGTTAATAGTTTACCATGTGGAAGCAGTGTTGAGCAGTGTCTATTTGACTTGGATGGAGTGTTTAACTTTTTCTCAGAGATCCCCAGGCAAGAATGACCCTCGCCCACACTGGTACCTTGATCTTCTTCTTACCTTTACAGTTTCTACTTCCTAGAAAGTTCCCACACTTTCTGTGTATGAATCACTGCCTTTTTGGTTATTATTGAAAAATTAATTCTGAAAATCTGGAAAATACAGAGAAGATTAACTGGGAAATATATAGTTAGTTTTTAAAAATTACAACTTGGTGTATCTATAATTTAAATTCTCTGTTTTTCACCTCATATGATATAATGAGAATTTTTTCATCTTTTTAAATAAATGATTGTTAGTGGCTTCATAGAATTTCATTGTATGGTTGTATCATTATTTAACCAATCTCCTAACTAACCATTTTTATTTTTCCAGATTTTCAATATTATAAACATGTTAAATGATCTACATATGAATATCTAAATTGATCTCTGTCAATTTCATTCTATTAAATTCCCAAAAAGGGAATTTGGGGTCAAAGGATAGAAGCATATTTAAAGCAAGCTGAGACTTTTTAAATGAAGACTCCAAATCCCAATGGGAGTGAAAAGCAGTCTTTCCAGATCCCCTGACCATGGCCTGAGGGAAAGCTGAGAGGTATGTTTTAGGATAGAACACCCCACCACCACCATAAGTGAAGTGTTTAATCATTTAAACCGAATTCTAAAGACCTGTCCCTGCCAGAACATGTTAATCAATGTTGATGAAGTAGCTTCAACTATCAGGGACAGCAGATGGGTAAACACACCTGGCCTGATACCATTGCTGGCTTCAAGTTCTCCTTCAAAATGAGCAATGGGCTGGGGGTACCCAGGTGGCTCAGTTGGATAATGTCTGACTTCAGCTCTGTTCATGGTCTCATGGCTCTTGTGAGTTCGAGCCCCACATTGCTTGCTGCTGTCAGTGCACAATCAACCTCAGATCCTCTGTACCCCCACTGTCTCTGTCCCTCCCCCATTCTCTCTCCCTACCCTCTCAAAAATAAATATTTAATAAAATAAAATGAGCAATGGGTGCCAGGCAAAAATGTAATCATCTTCTGCCTTTCTCTTTCAGCCCACACAGTAAGACACCAATTGACCTTTGCTCTGATTCCTAATTAAATTCTGAAATTATACTAAATCTGAAGAGCAGCTACTCAATGGAAATGAGAAATCTGTAAAACATTAATACCATATAGATCCAGCAAGGGTAGGAACAGCATATTGCTCAGACACTTGCAACATCAGCAAAACAAGGAGAGTAGGATTTTATGCAGACACATCACAGCAGAGAACCAGAGGATGATTTTTTTCTTGAATTTTATGCAAGAATCATCTTCTGAACAATTAATACCCCTATATACTGATCCTCAAAATACATACACCTGTGATGTAAATCAAACTATCTCTTTTTTCAGAATGATGCAGACAAAGATTATTTGTCTCAAATCATCTGTTTGGACTAGATTTATTTCCTTCAACTTTTACTTGAATGCCTTTCTACAAGCCAAACATTGTGTTTTGTTGGGAGGTCTGCAAACTGATTAAGACAGGATTTCTGACCCTGAGAAAAGCAATGTCTAGTTGTGGAAGCAAAAATTCTGATAATGTGCCCAAGCACACTTAGGGAACAATAAAAGCAGTAATATATTGCGAAGGAAGTAAGCTAAACAAAGCCTTGAAGTCAACTTTTGTGGATAGGCAAAAACTACACATGCACCAGGAATCTGATAACTGGAAAAAAAAACATATGGCATATAAACATAGATCTAATGCAGAAATTCATTCTCACGATTGAACACTAGAGATCAGATGCATTTACACCCAAATCAAAGCTTGTAAAGATGAATAGCTACTCTTTGGATCTGTTTCAATGTAATAATTACTCTTCATAAAAACTCACAGTAAACATCAATTTCCATGTAATTAAAATCAGTGTCTTTGTTCACATAATAGGTTAATACCATGTCATTCAAGACGTTGGTCCAAGAAGGACAGATTGAAATAGGAAGAGCTGTTTCTAATCACAACTGCCTTAGGGAAATCAATGCTAGCTACTTCCATGATAGACTAGAGTTTGTGGGTTATCTAGATGCTTCCTTTTCCTCTTTTCTCTTTCTCAAGATACTTGGGTCCTCCCCATTTACAAGGTATTCCTTTAACCGGGACTTTAAGAGAGTCAGAGAGGTGAACTCAAACATCAATGTGGCTACTCCATAGCAGATCTAATGAAAGGGTTTGATGGAAGACATGGCTGAAGTATATAAAATAGTATAAATAACGTTTGGAAATTTTCAGGAAATTTTAACTGCTTTTAATACTTCCAGGCCTTTTTACATGAAGAAGGTAAAATTAGCTATTGCTGTCACTAAATATGACTAAACTTGAGTTTTCCTAATTTGGGGGATGTCTAATCACTATTCAACTGCTTGTCTTACATTTTTAGAAGGATCCAGGAAGTCCAGGGCCCGTGTTTAGCTTCAGAAAATTGAATGAATGCCACTGTCACAGAACATTTTCATGCAATAATGGTCTCCCTGCTGTGGATAGCTGCTGAAGCAAATCCACTGATGAGAAATAAATGAGGAAGCAAAACAGTGTGTATTTCCAGAGCCACAAACACTGACCCCTTCAAGGCATTCAATCATTCTGACTTTGTTCCTATTATCAGGAAGTGAGTGATGAAGAATGAATCATGGTAGGTCAATAAATCTTGGCGGGATCCACAGATGTTTTTGCATCATACCCTTACTTGAGGGCTGCTGTCAAGAAGGCTGTCTTATATAGCAGAACCACAGCCAGAGCAGCACTCTTGCCAGTGAGATGGCAGTCTGTTCTGGCTGGATCATCTATTTTACATTATTGATCAATTTTTATTCATCTTCGTTTCTGTTACTATCTCTGGTTGAAGAAATGGCTCAGCAATTTGGTATCATATAACCATCTGTATCAGCTACTACAATACTGGTATGAGAATATCATCTATAAGCTTGACACTTCTTATTGTGTTGGATCAAAGAGTTACTGTGTCATGCATAAATTGCTAAGACTTAATGCTCTATGACTCAAATGTTCATCTCTACCCCATGGAGCCATTCACTTCTTGTTGGCTGGAGGTCCATCCAAGAAGACTAAATTCCTGCCTCTGCATTATCTTGTAAAGTAAAATCTGGAGTGTGTGCTTCTGATTTCCATTTCATTTACTTTGTAATCTTTGTAAAAAGTAAGGGAATGCATTTTCTTTCCCTTACATTGTTGAACTTTGATTTCATAATAGACTTACAGCATTGTCATATAATTTCAACATCTCAAACACAAAAAGAAAATGCACTCCCCAAATCTTGGGAATTGAGGACAAAAAGACTTCAAAAGAAGGAATATAGCAAATTCTTACATTTAGCTAACTCACCAGCTGTTCTGATTTCCTTTCTGCCTTCTGCCTTCTACTACATAGCCAGTATTTACTTTTCTCAGCATCTCTTGAAGATGGTATAGCCATGTGACATGGCGTTGACCAATGAGATGTAAATTAAAGTATGAGTTTATAAGCATGCTTAATTATTTTGGAAGGAAGGAAGGAAGGGAGGGAGGGGAGAAATAGAAAGAAAAAAATCCTTTCCTTCAATCCTACATCTATATATTCTTCTTCTCACCATCAATATTCTGGAAAGAGTACACACCCAGTAGCGAACAATCTCCGTGAATAGACTTACCTAGCATTCATCTTCTCTTGTCTAATCTTTCACTTTGGGATCCATCCCATTCCTTGGAGTCTTATGCTTGTAGAAAGTTGATCCTATTCCCAAAGATTGGCTCATACTCCTTGATAAAATGACTAGATTTAGATAAACAAATTTAGGCAAATTTGAAATTTCCTGGCCATAGCAATTAGGTCAGGAATGGGAAGATAACTTTTGGTTTTCTCACTCTTATAAGAACACCTCTAAAAGACCACCCACATACTTTCTCTTTCTGAATCTTGTGGTATTCTGAGTCATTGCTGCAGTCATTTTGTCACCAGGAAGGAAACTAGGCTTAAAATAATCTGACACTAAGAAGGCAGAATTGCAAGGTAAAAAAAAATTAAAATGACACTATTGAAAAAACACCTGTTCTCCTCTGAATTTCACAGGTATGTGAGCCAATGAACACCCTTATTATTTAAATTCAGTCTTCTGTTACTAGACACCAATTTTTTTTAAACTCTCCATCATAAGATCTTACACAGTACCTTATTCTCTCCTTTCCCAACTGTCATTGCTCATGTTTAAATCTTATGAGTCTTCTCCTTGATTTTACAATATACTACTTAGCAAATTTCTTTGACTTTAAATTCTCTTCCATTTAATCTGTTGATTACACAGCTACTAGATATCCAATTTAATATGGAAATCTGATCATCACAGTTCCTTGCTCCAGACTCTCCCATGCATTCCCGCTGTATACCAGACGAAATTTAAATTCCCAATCCTATTGTAACAAAGCTCTTCATGATCTGGCTCCTACTTGCCAGTCCAACTCATCACTAATCAATTTCTCTGCCTTATCCCTCCTAACACACACAATATAAGTACACATTATTTCCTTGAAATTCTGAATTACATGTAGTTCTTAAACACACATATCTCTCTTCTGTTTTCATTACTGCTCATCTGTCATTCCCTCTGTTGAATTTGTAGAACTCGTTTCCACTGCTGGTCCAATGGGTAATGTTCATCCTAACCCAACCTCTTCTATGGAGCTTATACTCCAATTGCTTCATTCTGCCCAACCATGATGATTTTCATACAAGATCAAGGTCTTTGAAGCTGGAGAGTATATTTAATTCATCTTAATAACCTTGTCACTTAGCAGTATCTGGTATGATAGGTCCTCTATGTTTGAATGAATGAACACAAATTATAAATAAATGAATAGATACAAAGATTGAAATCATACTTGGATAATTGGATATTCTACATGATAAATAGATAAATCATTTAATAATAATAATATAATCATAAAATAATAATCAGTATGAAGTTGACTAAGCCCTTTACGTGCCCCCTTCCATGATACTTAGTCCCTGGGAGATATTTTCATAACTGTGGTGGATATTGTTTTTGTCTTCCTAGAATACTTTCCTAATACCTCACCTTCTTGTAGGACTACTCCCTGATCTTTTTTTTTTAATTTATTAATATATTTTGAGAGAGAGAGAGAGAGAGAGCACAAGCAGGGGAGGGGCAGAGAGAGAGAAATAGAATCCCAAGCAGGCTCTGCACTCATTGTGCAGAGCCTGACGCAGGGCTTGAACTCACCAACAGTGAGATGATGACTTGATCTGACTATGCCATCCAGGCGCCCTGACTACTCCCTGATCTTGACCAGTTGATATGTGATTCTAGGCCAGGTTTTGTTTTCTTTTACTTTTTAAAATTTGTGGCCCAGTTTTGT
This sequence comes from Helogale parvula, assembly GCA_004023845.1. Taxonomy (NCBI): domain Eukaryota; kingdom Metazoa; phylum Chordata; class Mammalia; order Carnivora; family Herpestidae; genus Helogale; species Helogale parvula. Next base: position 28,011 of record PJEM01009787.1, on the reverse strand, counting down.
TTTGTTTTGTTTTTCTCCCAAGAGTTTGACTCTTGAGCAAACACACCTAGGACCTAACTAAGTAATCTTATGGAAACATAATTGATAACCATATCTGTGAGGTCCTGAGGCTGAGAAATCTGAAGCTATCTTGTTTCTTGTCCTTCCAAAAGCTTCCTAAAGTTTGGTTGTTCAGTTCTTCCTTCTATTTTGTGCCCTACCTCTAGTACCTTTCTAATAAATCCCTCTTATTTGCTATATTAATCAGAAATGGGAAAAAAGAAAGAAATGGGTCTGTTGGGACACTTGGGTGGCTCTGTCGGTTGATTTCAGCTCAGGTCATGATCTCAGCGAGAATGAATATACTTCTAGAGGGGGAGGAAGATAGTGGCAGAGTAGGAAGACCGTAGGCTTGTCTTGTTCCACAAACATAATGAGATAACTATTAAATCATCCTAAGTACCCCAGAACAACATGCTACTAAACAATGAATGGGTCAACCAAGAAATCAAAGAAGAAATAAAAAATTACACAGAAATAAATTAAAATGAAAACACACGATCCAAAATCTTTGGAGTGCAGCAAAAGCAGTCCTAAAAGAGAAGTATATAGCAATACTGGTCTACCTCAATAAGCAAGAAAAATCTCAAATAAACAACCTAACCTTATACCCATAGAAAATAGAAAAAGAACAACAAAGCCTAAAGCCAGCAGAAGAAAGAAAATAATAAAGGTCAGAGCAGAAATAAATGATATAGAAACTAAAAAACAATAGAACAGATCAACGAACCCAGGAAGTGTTCTTTGAAAACATTAATAAAATTGATAAACATCTAGGCAGACTTATCAAAAAGAAAAGAGAAGAACACAAATAAATAAAATCACAAATGACAGAAAAGAAATAACCAACGCCACAGAAATACAAATAGTTAGAAGAGAATGTTATGAAAAACTATATATCAACAAATTGGACAACCTAGAGGAAATGGATAAATTCTTAAAAACATATTAACTACCAAAACTGAAATATGAATAAATAGAAAACTTGAACAAGCCAATAACCAGCAACAAAATTGAATTGGTAATCAAAAATAAAGTCCAGGGTCAGACAGCTTCACAGAAGAACTCTACCAAGCATTTAGAGAAGATTTACTATGTATTCTTCTCAAACTATTCCAAAACATAGAAAAGGAAGGAAAATGCTATAAAATGTTTTGAATATTATAGAGATGTATTATATGTAAGGCATCATTATTATTTACTAAACCATGGAAGGCAAAAAAAGGCAGAAAGAGGTAAGTAATTTGCTCAAGTTATTTCCTAAGTCAGAACGGAGTTAAGAAAGGGTTTTGAGGGGCGCATGGGTGGCTCATTCGGTTGAGTGTCCAACTTTGGCTCAGGTCATGATCTCATGGATCATGAGTTTGGGTCCCGCATCAGGTTCTGTGCTGACTGCTCAGAGCCTGGAGCCTATTTCAGATTCTGTGTCTTTAGCTCTCTGTCCTTCCCCTGCTCACACTCTGTTTCTCTCTCTCTCTCTCAAAAATAAATAAACAAAAAAAAAAAAAAAAAAAGAGAGAGAGAGAGAGAGAGAGAAAGGTTTTTGAGGTCTAGGCATCTTATTTATCTGGTCATTCCACAATTATTTTAGAGTGCATACTATATGCCAGGCATGATGCTAGGTACTGGATATGTAATGGTAAAAGATATATACATGAGAGCAGACATATACATGAGATCAGACATGGGACTTGGATGCTAAATGAATATGCAAATAAATATTAACAATGGCTACAAAGGAAGAACAGCACCTGAGGAGAGAAAGAGTGAGGGTCCCCTAATTTACATCTCAACTGAACATTTACACTAAAATTTATCAACAAAAGCAGCTCATTTTGAGAAGATGTGTATTTTTAGAGAATGTTCATTAATTTTTATACATATCACTATTTCCAGCTATTACCAAATCAGGAGAAACTTAACATCCTCTAGAAGTAAACATCCAAGACAGATATATTAAAATAAAAATTTGGAAAAACAATGATGGGATTATTCCTTCATCCATGTCATTTTAGTTCTCACAACTAGATGCTCAATGATATTTGCTGACTTTAATATGAAAACTTGGTTATAAGTCTCAAAAGAGGCTTTCAAAATCATATACTATCCTTAAAAGAGACTGACATCATGCCTTACTTTTAGTAGAAGCTCTAAGGATTTCGTTGTGTTGAATTTTATTCTTTTAAAATATTGAGGGTTATCATCATTATGTCCAAACATTATTTTCCCATGGGAACACATATTTGTTAAATGATTAACTTTCTCACTGAAAAAGGATTTCTCCTACACTAAAGACATGTAATGATGGCTCTGATTTATTATTCCTTTGAATTATCAATGAATCCATTGAGATAAGTTGACAAGTCGACCTGCTTTCAACAGTTAATTTAGGCTTTTAATCTATGCAAAATTGCTTTCTACCTTGCAGGCAATATTGGAAGAAGAGCAAGAGTTGAAACCAACCCTTTATTTTTAAATGAACATAAAGAAAAGGAATGTTGTATTTTGGATTAAAGAGCAACTGTTGGTAAATACGCTCTCTTAGCCTGACATAGATGACAGTTAAAACTTTAAGGTAAGATATTGTCAATTATAACTTCTCAAAACTTAAAAAAATAATAATAATATAGGCAGAAGCATTTTACCAAACAATTTAAGAAAAAAAGAATCATTAAGGCTTTGTGTAAAAAAATGGATTAATGTGACAAGACTATTGGAATAAGAAAAATGGATTTAAATACTAATTAGAAGAGATGTGATAGATTTTTATAAATCTCTTATAAGGGCTAAGTTTTTAAAAGCTTTCTGTTAAAATAAAATGATTTGTTACTCTAAGAAACTATAATTTACCATCTTAAATAACTTTTCCCCAGAATTATTAATTTCTGTTTAAATCAACTTTGAGAAACCATTTACATAAAACAAAATGCACCTATCTTAGGCAATCATTTCTTCTATAACTCAGCATAAATATTCCTGAAAACCACAGTGCTATGCAAATTCCCACAATAAAAAACAAAGAACCCAGGGGGAAAATGGGGTTAGGAAAGCAAGAGTCAAAGACTATGCCACTGACAAAAGATGGAGGGAAAGGAGGGCAAGGGGACAAGAAGAGGAGAAGAAGGAAAAGATATTACTTAATAAAAAGGTAGCATGTTTGGGGTGTCTGAGTGGTTCAGTTGGTTGAACGTCCGATTCTTGATTTTGGCTCAGGTCATGATCCCAGGGTCATGGGATCAAGACCCAGGTCAGGCTCTGTGCTGAGCAATGAGCCTACTTAAGATTCTCTCTCTCTCTCTCTCTCTCTCTCTCTCCCTTTGCCCTTCTCCTTTGTTTGTTTGCTCTCTCTCTCTCTCTCTATCCCTCTCCCTCTCTCTCTTTCTCTTTCTCTCTCCCTAAAATAAATTTTTTTAAACAGATAGCACACTTGGGGCACCTAGGTGGCTCAGTTGGTTAAGCATAGGACTTTTGCTCAGGTCATGATCTTGAGGTCTGTGAGTTTGAACCCTGTATTGGGCTCTGTGCTGACAGCTTAGAGCCTGGAGCCTGCTTCAGATTCTGCCACCTCCTTCTCTCTCTGCCTCTGCCCCACTTGCACTATGTCTCTCTCTCTCTCAAAAGTAAATAAACATTAAAAAATAATAAATAAATAAGTAGGTAGCACACTTGAACAATTTTAAACCAGCTAGAACCAATGGACACTTATAGAACCCTCTACAACAATAGCAGAATACATATTCTTCTCAAACACACATAGAACATACTAAATAACCACAGAGTCAAAGAAGAAACAACGAAATTGGAAAATACTCTGAGATGAGTGAAAATAAAACTGCAACAAGCCAAAACTTATGGGATACAGCTTGAGCAGCACTTAAAGGCAAATATATAGGGATGCCTACGTGGCCCAGTTGGTTAAGTAACTGACTCTTAATTTTGGCTCAGGTCATGACCTCATGATTTGTGAGATCCAGCCTCATATTGGGCTCTGTACTGACAGAATGAAGTCTGCTTGGGATTACTTCTCTCTCTGTCTCTCTCAGTCGCTCTCGCTCTCTCAAAATACATACATACATACATACATATATACATAAATACAAAAATAAATGAAGGAAAATTTACAGTTTTAGGTGCCTACATTAAAAAAAAGATATCAACTCAATAACCTAAGTTTCTGCTTTAAGATACAAGAAAAAGAGGAGTAAATTAAATCTAAAGCAAGCAGAAGGAAGGACAAAATAGATTCAAGTAATAAAAATCATGAGAGAATAAAAAACAATAGAGACAACTAATAAAATCAAGACTTAGTTCTTTGAAAAAAATCAATAAAATTGACAAATCAAGAAAAGAGAAGAATCAAATCACCAAAAGCAGGAATGAGAGAGTAGACATTACTACTGACCATATAGAAAAGCATAACAAAAACAGATTAGTGTTTACAGAAGTGAGTGGCTGAAATGGGTGAAGCTGGTCAAAAGTACAAACTTGCCGTTAGAAGATGAATAAATTTTGGGAATGTAATATAGAGCAAGGTGACTAGAGTTAACTCTATTATATTACATAACATTACATATTTGGAAGTTCCTAAGAGAGATCTTAAAAGTTTCCATCACAAGAAATAATTGAACTATGTGTGGTGATGGACTAAACTTACTGTATTAATCATTTCAGAATCAAATAATTATGCTGTACACCTAAAACTAATATAATGTTATATGTCGATTATACCTTGATTTTTAAAAATGCCCCACATGTCACACACACACATACACACACACACACACACACACACACACACACACACACACACACTACAGCTGGCTCTTTGCAAAAATTGACTGATTCTACAATTTATATAGCAATTTAAAAGACCCAAAATAAGTCCAGAAATAAACCTTCACATTTATAGTCACTTGGTTTGCAACAAGAGTATCAAGACTAATAAAAGAGGAAAAGAACAGTCTTTGCACAAAACGGTGGTGGACAACCAAATATCCATACACAAAGGAATGAAGTTGAACCCAATACCTCATACCATATATATATTTAACTAAAAGTGGATCAAAGATCTAAATGTAAGAGCTATAACTATTAATGCACTTACAAGGAAAAACAAGTGTTAACTTTCACGACCTTGGGGGGACAAAAGGTGCTCTTAGATAAGATACCAAAAACACAAACAACAACAAAAATAAACCAGACATCATCAAAAATAACAACTTTTGCACTTCAAAGGGCACGATCAAGAAAGTGGAAAGCCAACTCAGAAAATGGGAGAGAAATTTTCCAAACCATTTATCTGATAAGAAACTTCTACCTAGAATACATAAAGACCTCTTACAAATCAATAAAATAACAAATAATCCAATTAAAAATTGCGCAAAGATTTTGAATATACATGTCTCCAAAGAATAAATGCAAATGTGTAGTAAGCACATCTTTATCTGGAAAATACATATCAAAACCACAATGAGATACCAATTCATACCCACTAGGATGGCTATTATTTAAAAAAAAGATGATAATAATAATTGGATGTAGAGAAATTAAAACCCTCATACACTGCCAGTAGGATTACACTATGATGCAGCCACCTAGCCATATGATGTAGCGTGGTATATCCTCCAAAGACTAAATACAGAATAACCATTTGATCCAGCAATTCCATGTGCAGACAAATATCCAGGAAATATTAAAACATATGTCCATACAAAAACTTGTATACAAATGTTTGTAGTACTATTGTTCATAATAGCCAAATTATGGAAACAATCCTAATGTCCATTAACTAATAAATGGATTTAAAAAAACTGATGACAGACATACAATGAAATATTACTGAACAATAAAAATAAATGAAATACTGATACATGGTATAGCATAGATAAACCTTAAAAACATTATGTTAGGAATGCCTGGGCAACTCAGTCTGTTAGGTGTCCAACTCTTAATTTCAGCTCAGGTAGTGATCTTGTGGTTTGCGGGATCAAGCCCTTCAACACGTTCCGTGCTGATAGTTAAGAGCCTGCTTGGGATTTTCTCTCTCTCTGCCCCTCCCCTGAGCACTCACACTCTCTCTTTCTCTCTCTCACTCTCTCTCAAAAATAAATAAATAAAACTTTATGCTAAGTGAAAAAGCCAGTCACAAAAGACCACATATTATATGATTCCATTTACACGAAATGTCCAGAATAGGCAAATTTCTAGAGATAGAAAGTTTAGTGGTTACCTAAGGCTGGGGAAAGTATGTTAGGAAACACAGTGTGACTGGATAGGAAATTTACTTTAGGGGTTATAATTTTGTTTTTCTAATTGGTGGTGATGATGGTAATGGTTGCACAATCTGAATATACTGAAAAAAAATCTGAGTGTACAGTGAATTGTATGGTACGTCACATATCTTAATAAAAATGCTATAAAATTTTCAGTTAAAAATGAATTGCATAAACAAAGAAAAAAATCAATCCAAAGCTGCTTTTTAAAAAAGATCAATAAAATAACAGACTTCTAGCTTAGAAGAATCAAGAGGAAAAAACCCCACAAATTATCAGTATAGGAGAGGGGCATCATCATGGATACTCTCAATATTAAAAGGATAATAAATATTCTAAATACACTTATCGCAATGAATTTTACAATTTAAAATAAACAAAAAAACTAAAGCAGACAGCAAAAAACATATTTTAAAAAATTGAATAGCCCTGTATCATTTGAATAAATGAAATTAGTCATTTAAATGTTCCCTTAAAAAATACCCTAGTTCCAGATGGATTCACTTGTAACATTCGTTTGGGGAAGGCATAATAGTTATCTCACCAAACGTTTCAGAAAATATGAGTACTTCTCAACTCATTTTGAATCCAGCATTAACCTGGTACCTAAAGTAAAGCTATTACCAAAAAATAAAAAAAAATAAGTAAATAATTAAAGATCGATATCTCGGGGCACCTGGGTGGCTCAGTTGGTTAAGCGTCTGGCTTTGGCTTCGGCTTCGGTCATGATCCCACGGTCAGGCTCTGTGCTGACAGCTACCTCAGAGCCCGGAGCCTGCTTCAGATTCTGTGTCTCCCTCTCTCTCTGACCCTCCCCTACTCACGCTGTCTCTCTCTGTCTCTCAAAAATAAATAAAAAAACATTTTAAAAATTTTTTAAAAATCAATATCTCTTCTGAACCTAGTTGGATAAGTTCCTAATAAAATACGAAATCTAAATTAACAACATATAAAAAAGATAATGTAGCATGACCAAGTGGGATTTATCTCAGGACAGAAGGTAGATCTAACATTTGGGAAAAAAAAAACAACCAATATAAATCACCATGTGAACTAATAAAGAAATCCATATGGTTTTCCAAATAGGTGTGGAAAACATGCAATAAAATTTAACACTTAATGTGAACAATAACAAAAAATTCTCAGCAAACTAGAAATAAACTTCCTCAACCTTCCTCTTGCCATTAAAGAAAATTTAAACAAATTGAGAGAGATACCAATCATGCATTAGAAGAAAATATTCTTAATGTCTGTTTGTTTGTTTTGAGAAAGATAGAGACAGCCCAAGTGAGGTCAGAGCAGAGAAAGAGAGAGAATCCCAGGTAGGCTCTGTGCCATCAGCACTGAGCTCGATGTGGGGCTCAAACTCACAAACCATGGGATCATGACCTGAACCAAAGACTCAGTCTCTTGACTGAGCCACGCAAGTCCCCCAAAATTGAGAAATTTCAAAACTTGGCTGATTCTAAAATTTTTACAGGAATATGAATTGTAAAAATAACCAGAACAAGTTTTTAAAATAAAGCTAAAGTGCTTATATTTTCTGATTTTAAGACTTACCACAAATTACAGTTAGCAAAATAGTGTGGTATTAGTGTATGGACAGGTAAATAGATCAGTGCAATAAAATGGAGAGTTCAAAACCATCTCTATGTATATATGATTAATTAATTTTGACCAAGGTGTCAAAGAAAGGAGAATAGATGGTCTTTTCAACAAATGGTGCTGGAACAATAGGATGGCTAATTGGAAAAAAATGCACTTTAATCATTATACTATGCAAAAAACTATTTGTTTTTTTTAAATAGTTTATTGTCAATTGGTTTCCATATAAAGCCCAGTGCTCTTCCCCACAAGTGCCCTCCTCCATCACCACCATCTCTATTCCCCCCTCCCCCTTCCCCTTCAACCCTCAGTTCGTTTTCAGTATTCAATAGTCTCTCAGGTTTTCGTCCCTCTCCTTCCCCAAACTCTCTTTCCCCCTTCCCCTCCCCATGGTCCTCCATTAGGTTTCTCCTGTTCTCCTGTTAGACCTATGAGTGCAAACATGTGGTATCTCTCCTTCTCCACCTGACTTATTTTGCTTAGCATGACACCCTCGAGGTCCATCCACTTTCCTACAAATGGCCAGATTTCATTCTTTTTAATTGCCATGTAGTACTCCATTGTGTATATATACCACATCTTCTTGATCCATTCATCAGGTGATGGACATTTAGGCTCTTTCCTTAATTGACTATTGTTGACAATGCTGCTATGAACATTGAGTACATGTGCTCCTATGCATCAGCACTTCTGTATCCCTTAGGTAAAGCCCTAGCAGTGCTATTGCTGGATCATAAGGGAGTTCTATGGATAGTTTTTTGAGGAACCTCCACACTGTTTTCGAGAGCGCCTGCCCCAGTTTACATTCCCACCAACAGTGTAGGAGGGTGCCCGTCTCTTCCACACACTCGCCAGCATCTATACTCTCTTGATTTGTTCATTTTAGCCACTCTGACTGAGGAGTGGGGTGGTATCTCAGTGTGATTATGATTTGTATTTCCCTGATGATGAGTGATGCTGAACATCTTTTCATGTGACTGTAGGCCATCTGGATGTCCTCTTTGGAGAAGTGTCTGTTCATGTCTTCTGCCCATTTCTTCACTGGGTTATTTGTTTTGTGGGTGTGAAGTTTGGTGAGTTCCTGTAGATTTTGGATACTAGCCCTTTATCTGATATGTCATTTGCAACTATCTTTTCCCATTCTGTTGGTTGCCTATTAGTTTTCTTGATTGTTTCCTTTGCAGTGCAGAAGCTTTTTATCTTGATAAGGTCCCAATAGTTCATTTTTGCTCTGGATTCCCTTGCCTTTGAGGATGTGTCGAGTAGGAAATTGCTGTGGTGGAGGTCAAGAAGGTTGTTTCCTACTTTCTCCTCGAGGGTTTTGATGGTTTCCTGTCTCACATTCAGGTCCCTCAGCCATTTTGAGTTGATTTTTGTGTATGGTGTAAGCAAGTGGTCTAGTTTCATTCTTCTGCATATTGCTGTCCAGTTCTCCCAGCACCACCTGCTAAAGATGCAGCCTTTTTTCCATCGGATACTCTTTTCTGCTTTGTCGAAAATTAATTGGCCGTACATTTGTGGGCCCAGTTCTGGGTTCTTATTCTATTTCATTGGTCTATGTGTCTGTTTTTATGTCAATACCATACTGTCTTGATGATGACAGCTTTGTAATAGAGGCTAAAGTCTGAGATTGTGATGGCTCCCGTTTTGGTTTTCTTCTTCAATAACACTTTGGCTATTTGGGGTCTTTTGTGGTTCCACAAGAATTTGAGGATAGTTTGTTCTAGCTTTGAGAAGAATGATGGTGCAATTTTGATGGGGATTGCATTGAATGTGTAGATTGCTTTGGGTAGTAATGACATTTTCACAATGTTTATTCCTCTGATCCATCAGCATGGAATGTTTTTCCATTTCTTGGTGTCTTCTTCAATCTCTTTCATAAGTTTTCCATAGTTTTCATCATATAGGTTTTTTACATACTTGGTTAGGTTTACTCCCAGGTATTTTATGGTTTTTCGTGCAATTGTGAATAGGATCAGTTTCTTGATTTCTCTTTCCGCTGCTTCATTATTGGTGTATAGGAATGCAACTGATTTCTGTACATTGATTTTGTACCCTGCACCTTTACTGAATTCATTGATCAGTTCTAGAAGGCTTCTGGTGGAGTGGATCAAGTTTTCTATGTAGAGTATCATGTCATCTGCGAAAAGTGAAAGTTTTCTTCTTGGACAATTCTGATGCCTTTTATTCCCTTTTGTTGTCTGATTGCTGATGCGAGGACTTCCAGCACTATGTTAAACAACAGTGGTGAGAGTGGACACCCTGTCGTGTCTCAGGGGGAAAGCTCTCAGTTTTTCCCCATTGAGGATGATACTAGCTGTGGGCTTTTCATAAACTGCTTTTATAATGTTTACGTAAGTTCCTTCTATTCTGACTTTCTTGAGGGTTTTTATTAAGAAAGGGTGCTGTATTTTGTCAAATGCTTTTTCTGCATCTATTGACAGGATCATATGGTTTTTATCTTCTCTTTTGTTAATGTGATGTATCACATTGATGGATTTGCAAATATTGAACCAGCCCTGTAATCCAGGAATGAATCACACTTGATCATGATGGATAATTTTTTATGCTGTTGAATTCGATTTGCCAGTTGTGTAATTTTGCATCTGTATTCATTAAGGATATTGGCCTGAAGTTCTCTTTTTTGCTGGGTCTCTGTCTGGTTTGGGTATCAAGGTGATGCTGGCTTCATAGAATGAGTCTGGAAGTTTTCCTTCTATTTCTATTTTTGGGAATAGTTGAGAAGAATGGATATTAGCTCTGCTTTAAATGTCTGGTAGAATTCCCCTGGGAAGCCATCTGGCCATGGGCTCTTATTCGTTGGGAGATTTTTGATAAAGGATTCGATTTCTTCACTGGTTATCGGTCTATTCATGCTTTCTATCTCTTCCCGTTTGAATTTCGGTAGTGCATGTGCATTTAGGAATTTGTCCATTTCTTCTGTGTTGTCCAGTTTGTTGGCATATAGTTTTTCATAGTAATCTCTAATGATTGCTTGTATCTCTAAGGGATTGGTTGTAATAGAAATTGATACAGGAGCACGAAAGGAGAATCAGAGACCTGAGTGATACAATCAAACAGAACAATATCTGTATCATAGGAGTTCCTGAAGAGGAAGAAAGAGAAAAAGGTTCTTGAAGGGGTCCCGGACCAAATTATACACAAAAATTTCCCCAATCTAGGGAAAGAGAAAACATTGAAATTCAAGAGACATACCTAACTCCCCTAAGACGTAACATAAACCGACCTTCAACACGACATATCATAGTGAAACAGGCAAAAAAAGATAAAGAGAGAATTCTGAAAGCAGCTAGGGAGAAAAGGGCCTTAACATACAAAGGGAAACCTATCAGAGTGGTTACAGACCTATCTACTGAAACTTGGCAGGCCAGAAAGGAATGGCAGGAAATCTTCAATGTAATGAACAAGAAAAATAAGCAGCCAAGAATTCTTTATCCAGCAAGCCTGTCATCAAAATAGGAGAGATAAAGGTGTTCCCAAATAAACAAAAGTTGAGAGAATTCATCCCTACCAAACCAGTCCTACAAAAAAATCCTAAGAGGGACTCTATGAGGGAAATGTAGAAAGGAATATAAGGTACCAGAGACATCACTACAAACATGCACTCAACAGGGAACACAATGAATCTAAACCCACATTTTTCAATAATACTGAATATAAATGGACTGAATGCTCCAATCAAATAACACAGGGTAGCAGAATGGATCAAAAACCAAAATCCATCTATTTACTGTCTAAAAGAGACTCACCTTAGACATGAAGACATCTCCAGATTGAAAGTAAGGGGATAGAGAAATATCTATCATGCAACTGGACACCAAAAGAAAGCCAGAGTAGGCATACTTATTTCTGACAAACTGGACTTTAAAGTAAAGGCAGTAACAAGAGATGAAGGACATTATATAATAATTACAGGGTCTCTCCATCAGGAAGAGCTAACAATTATAAACATCTATGTGCCAAATTCAGGAGCACCCAAATACATAAAACAATTAATCACAGACAGAAACAATCTTATTGATAAGAATGTGCTAATTGCAGGGGACTTTAATACTCTACTGACAGCAATGGATAGATAACCAGACAGAAAATCACTAAAGAAACAATGGACCTGAATGACACATTGGAACAGATGGAATTGATAGATATATTTAGAACTCTGCATCCTGAAGTTAGAAAATTCACCTTCTTCTCAAGTGCACATGGCACATTCTCCAAGATAGATCACATACTGGGGAATAAAGCAGCCCTCCATAAATATAAACGAATTGAGATCATACCATGCACACTTTCAGATCACAATGCTATGAAACTTGAAATTAACCACAGGAAAAAGTCTGGAAAATCTCCAAAAATGTGGAGGTTAAAAACCACCCTACTAAAGAATGATTGGACTAATCAGGCAATTAGAGAAGAAATTTAAAAATCTTTGAAAACAAAAATACAATAATCCAAAATCTCTGGGATGCAGCAAAGGCAATCCTAAGAGGAAAGTATATTGCAATCCAGGCCTTTTCAACAAACTAGAAAAAGTACAAATTCAAAATCTAACAGAGCACCTAATGGAACTAGAAGGGGAGCAGCAAGACCACCCCAAACCCAGCAGAAGAAAAGAAATAATAAAGATCAGGGCAGAAATAAACAATATAGAATCAAAAAGAAAAAAAAGAAAAAAAAAACAGTGGAGCAGATCACTGAAACCAAGAGTTGGTTCTTTGAAAAAATAAACAAAATTGAAAAAATGATTTGAAATAAATCATAAACCTAAAAGTGAAGGGCAAAACTTTTAAACCTAAAAGGAGAAATGTAATAGAGCAAAATATAGAAGAAAATTTTTGCAACTTTGGAAGGAAAAAGGTATCTTAGGACACAGAAAGCATTAAACATACAAGGAATACTAAGAAAATAGATATGAAAATTGTAAAATTCCATTCTTCGAAAAACAAAAATCAAGAAAATAAAAAGCCAGTCCACAAATGGAAGAAAATATTTGCCACATATATATTTGACAAAGGACTTGAAACCAGATTATATAAAGTACTTTTATAACTCAATAATAAGAAGACAACCCAATTTTTAAAGAGCAAAACATTTGAACAGACACCTTGTTCTAATTACAAAAGAAGATATGAGAATGTCTAATTAGCACATGAAAAGAAGCTCAACATCATTAGTCACCAGAGAAATGCAAATTAAAATCACAAGGAGATACCACTACACACCCACTAGAATAGCTAAAATTAAAAAGATGAAGAATCCAACTGAGAATATGAAAAATTTCAACTTTCAAACATTGCTGGTGGGAGTATAAAGTAGTATGACCATTTCATAGACCTATTTGGTTGTTTCATGAGAAAGTTGTCACTTACCATATGACCTAGCAGTTCCATTATTTATCCAAGTGAAGTGAAAGCAAACGTCCATAGAAAAACCTTATACATGAATATTCACAGAAGTTTTATTCAGAGTAGCCCCAAATAAGAAACAATACAAATACCCATCTTTTGAATATATTTGGCATATCTATATGAAAGAATACATTTCAGCAGTAAGGGAAAAAAAAGTATTTGAAACACACAGCAACATGGAGGAATTTCAAACATTATTCTAAGCAAAAGAAGCCAAACATAAATATATGCATCATATCATATGATCCATTTATATGAAAATCTACAACAAGCAAAACTACGGCAAGAGAACACAAAACTATAGTGACAGAACACAAATCTACTGTTGCTTGAGGCTGAGGAGGGAATTAGTACAAATTGCACTAAGTAAACTCTTTGAGGTGATAAAAATGTTCTGTATTTTTATTTTCATCATAGTCATATGGGTATAAACCTTTGTTATACTCTGTGAACTGTACAGTCATTTCTACTATCATGCTTATTTTGACAATGCAAATTTGTTGTAACACAGCACAAAAAAATTAATATAACTTAAATTTTTATTTTATGTGTGATTTCATCCACTAAAAAATACCAGATGAACACAGAAAATTGAGCCCAGCTGAAGTGAGACATGTATATACACCCCACCAACCTTTATGCTTCTATTTTCATGTATGTTACGTAAACTGTTACAAACAGTTTAACCATACAGTGACTACATTTGCTTTTAAAAAGTAATTTTTTAATGATAAAAATGACAAAACATCTTCCATATTTTCCCACATATTTACCATTTCTGGCCTTCTTCATTTATTTGTATGGAGCTAGGTTTGTATCTGGTATCATTTTTCTTTCTCTAGAAGAACTTCTTTTAACTTTTCTTGTAATTCAGGTTTGCTGGAAATAAACTCTGTGCTTTTGTCTGCCCAAAAATGTCTTTATGTCACTCTTAGTTTTAAAGGATATTTTCACTTGACATAGAATCCTAGATTAATTTCTTTAAGCATGTTAAACTTATCATTCTATTCATTGTTTTGGCTTGACTATTTCCTGACAAGAAATCAGTAGTAATTCTTATCTTGATACCCCTATATATAATACTCCTTTTTGTCTCTGGCTGCTTTCAAGAGTTCCACTTTTCACTGGTTGTCAACAATTCAAATTGAAAACGCCTTAGAAGAGTTTTTCTTTCTATTATGCTGTGTGGAATTTGTCGAGTTTTTTAGATTTAGGAATTATTCCCTCCATGTTGTTTGAAAAGAAGTAATCTATTTTTCCTTCAAATATTTTTTTCTGGCTCCTCTCTCCTGCTCTTTTCAGGAACTCCAATTACACCTACGTTAGACCACTTGGAATATTACTCAAGTCACTGAGAAACTGTTCTATTACAAATTTTTTTCTGTAGCTCAATTTGAATAGTTTCTATTTCAGGATCTTCAAGTTCACTATTCTTTTCTTCTACAGTGCCTAATCAGTTGATAATCCATAGGTGAATTTCTCACTCGAGATACTGCATTTCATAGCTCTAAAGTTCCCTTTGCTTCCTTTTAATATCTTTCACTTCTGTCCTCATAATGTTCATTTTTTCCCATTATGTATAATAGTTACCTTAAAGCTCTGTGTTATCTGATACTGCATTCGCTTCTGTTATTTCTTTCTTTTTTTTTTTTAATGTCCATTTATTTTTGAGAAAAAGACACAGAGTGCGAGTGAGGGAGGATCAGAGACAGAGGGAGACACAGAATCTGAAGCAGGCTCTAGGTCTGAGCTGTCAGCACAGAGCCCAACGTGGGGCTCAAACTCACGAGCCATGAGAACATAATTTGAGCCAAAGTTGGATGTGTAACCAACTAAGCCACCCAGGCATCCCCAACTCTGTCATTTCTGAGACTGTTTCTATTGACTGATTTTTTTTCTTTGTATGTTCTTGTTTATTTGCATGTCATAAGTTTTACTGGGTACCCGATACCATAAGTCCATGTTCTTAAGATTTTAGATTTTTTTATTTTATTTATTTAAAATATTGAATTTTGCAGGCAACAGTTACTTGCTAATCAACTTGATCCTTCTGAAGTTGTTTTTAAGTTTTGTTAGAGTGGTCTAGAGTAGACTTTTACTTACAATCCTTAGCCCTGTTCTAATGCATGACTCTGGGGTATCTGCTGAATGCCCAAGATTTTAAATGGGGTCTTGGCACTCTGGTGGTGAAAACTCAACTGTCTCTCACCTACGTGTAAGCTCTGGGAATTGTTCAATTTACAGATTACCAATAATGGCTTTTTGTCTGATTTTGTGGCATTTTATTCTAGGTATGTGTTCTTTAGGAAACAGCAAAAGCTCTTTTGACACCCCTGCAGACTCCTGGAGCTTCTCTACAGAGCATCTATATCTCTGGTGCTGTGCCCCACAAACTGAAGCTACCACAGGCCTCCCACAATCTGATTTCACTGTCTTCTGTAAAAAAACTGCCATGGTTTCCTTGGTTTCTCCCCTCCTGCACCTGGTCTGGAAAGTGACTTAGGCAGAACTTAATTTGACCTATGAAGCTGTAGCAACCCACTCAGAATTTTTGCTGGTCCAAAAGGAAAAAAAAATTTTTTTGGATTAAGTATTAAAATAGAAAGGAAAAACAATCTAAAAATAATATTAAAAGTAAGCCAGCTCCTCAGCCACTATGATTAAGTAATAGATTTAAACTACAGCTAAGAATGAGTCTCATTTCTGTTAGTCTGATACAGGGCTGACAAACATGGCAATATTTGAGAAAAACTTAAGAGTCAGCAAATTACCTTATGTCATGAGGTATAAGATGAAAACCAGTGTTTGAATGTTCCACCATACTTCTAATCAACAGTGTGACTGTATACAGAACTGTAGGGGGCGGCGGGGGGGCGGATCTGAGACCAGGTGGAAATCAGTGGGAATGAATTCCGTGAGGACGCCATCTGTCACAATTTGCCTGGTTGGACATGGGGGATGATAGAACGTAAGCCGAGGATTTGCAGTCCCCATCTAGGTTGAGTAGTAATTGAAACTGCATAATGAACCAGAAAAAATACCTGTAAAACTTCACAGGTCTATTTTTTTTTAAATGTACGTTTATTTATTTTGAGAGAGAGAGAGCATGCATGTGCGCACAAGTGGGGGAGATACAGAGGAAAAGGTAAAGAGAGGATCTCAAGGAGGCTTCATGCTCAGCCCAGAGCCCACTATGGGGCTTGATCTAATGACCATAAGATCATGACCTGCCCTGAAATCAAGAGTCAGATGCTTAACTGAGCCACCCAAGCACCCCTTTATATGTCTAATTTTATTGAATATTCAGGTTCACATTTGAAAAGGGGGTCGTATTCAAAGTCAGGTTCTAGAGTGTGACAGAGAACCCTTCATTACATAGGATAATTCAAAGAAAAATAATCCCTCCCCAGGAAGCCAGTAACTTGTTGGAATCAGAAAACAATTGATTTCTTCCACCTCTTTTAATTTTTTTAAAAAAATTATTTTATAAATCCTATAAAACTCTCGAACACCATATTACAACTTTAATCTATGGAGAGTGATATCCTAAATTTCATTTCCTCTACTAACAGAACTTAAAAATTTTCAAGTATTACTAAACAATGTCACATTTAGCAAAATGATTAAAATGAAAAGGATAAACCAGTTATTGGCAAGGATATGGAGCAGGTGGAACTTCTACATGTTCTGGGGAGTGTATATTGGTACTATGTTGAAAACCTGTTGACCATCATCAACTCTAATGAGCATATGCCTAACTTATGATCCAGTAAACCCACTTAGTGCATATCCAACAGAAATGCATATGTGTCACCAAAAGAAACAGACAAGAATATTAATAAGCAGCATTATTTGTAACTCTAAGACTTCATCAAAAATGTACACATCAGCATTATTTGTAATACCCCAAAACTATAAACAATCCACATATTACCAACAGTAGAATGGAAAACTGTGATACATTCATACAATGGAATATTCTACAGCAATTAGCATGTGAGCAAAATTACAACTACACACAATGTAAATTTCATAAACATAATGAGTGAATGAACCTAGACCTCCCCCTTGAAATACTTATAATTATTATCTCATTTATATAAAGTTCAAAAATAGGTGAAGTAAGTATGTGGTCTTAGAAGTCATGTTGGTCACCTTGAATAGGAATAGTTTCCAAGAAAGGAATGAAGGGGTTTCTGGGGTGCTGGTATTATCTATTTCTTGATCTATGTGCTAAGTACATACTCACTTTGGGAGAAATGATCAAGGTGTTTATACATTTTAATTAACTTTTTCTATAACTTATTTATTTTTTATAATTTACATCCAAGTTAGCACATGGTGCAACAATGATTTCAGGAGTAGATTCCTTAAGCCCCTCACCCATTTAGCCCATCCCCCCTCCCACAACTCCTCCAGCAACCCTCTCTTTCTCTGTAAGAGTTTCCTGGGGTCCCTGGGTGGCTCTGTTGGTTAAGCGTCCAACTTCAGCTCAGGTCATGATCTCACTGTCTCTGAGTTTAAGCCCCATGTCAAGCTCTGTGTTGGCAGCTCAGAGCAGAACCTGGAGCCTGCTTTGGATTCTGTGTCTCCCTCTCTCTACCCCTCCCCCACTCACGCTCTGTCTCTGTCTCTCAAAAACGAATAAACATTAAAAAAAAATTTTTTTTTTAGGGGTTCCTGAGTGGCTCAATCGGTTAAGCATCTGACTTTGGCTCATGTCATGATCTTGCAGTTTGTGAATTCGAGCCCGCATCGGGCTCTGTGCTGACAGCTCAGAGTCTGAGCCTGCTTCAGATTCTGTGTCTCCCTCCCTGTCTGTCCCTCCCTGGCTCGTGCTCTGTGTCCTTCTCTCTCAAAAAATAAGTAAACATTAAAATAATTTTTTTTATTTTTTAAGAGTCTCTGTTTTATCGCCCTCCCTGTTTTTATATTATTTTTGCTTCCCTTCACTTATGTTCATCTGTTGTGTATCTTAAAGTCTTTGTAGGAGTAAAGTCATATATTTGTCTTTCTCTGACCAAGTTCCCTTAGCATAATACCTTCTAGTTCCATCCATGTAGTTGCAAATGGTAGGTTTCATTCTTTTTGACTGCCGAGTAATACTCTATTGTGTATGTATGTATATATACGTGTGTGTGTGTGTGTGTGTGTGTGTGTGTGTATACCACATCTTCTTTATCCATTCATCCATCGGTGGACATTTGGGCTCTTTCCATTACTTTGGCTATTGTTGATAGCGCTGCTATACTTATTGGGGTGTGTGGGCCCCTTCGAAACAGCACACCAGTATCCCTAGTAATGCAATTGCTGGGTCATAGGGAAGTTCTATTTTTAATTTTTTGAGGAACCTCCATACTGTTTTCCAGAGTGGCTGCACCAGTTTGCATTCCCACCAGCAGTGCAAAAGAGATCTTTCTCCTCTTCCATGCCAACATCTGTTGTTGCCTGAGTTGTTAGTGTTAGCCATTCTGACTGATGTGAAGTGGTATCTCACTGTGGTTTTGATTTGTATTTCCCAGATGATTAGTGATGTTGAAGGGTGTTTATATTTCTGAATTAAGGTTGTAAGTCAATGAAACTTGCCTTAAAATTACTGGGCAATAACAACAACGTACAGGTTTACAGCAGAGTTGGAACTTGAACCCTTGTAGTTTAACTCCAGGTTTGTGATCTTAATCACTATTATTTTACCAATATAACTTAGAGAAGTACTCACTCACACTTAGAAAAAGACACACAAATGTGTTCACCAAAATGGTATATTGGAAAAAACCTAAATGTCTATCAATAGGTAATATGTATATTACCTAACATAAATACCATACATCTGGTAATATATATATATATATCAGGGCACATTCATATTATGGAGAAATACAAAACCTTCTTAAAAATATAGTAGTCATGGAATAATGCTCCAGATATGGTTGAGTAAATAGTTAATTGCAAAACATTAAGTATAGTATAATATGATCTATTTTTATCCATATGTCAATAGGCAATTAATTAAATATCTAAATGTAGAAACAGAATTTGTAAAAGTATAGAAGATTCACATGGAGCTTGGGTGGGAGAAATCACAGAAGTTTGGCTCTAATTACATCTTTTGACCATGGGAATCTATTCATGTGTTTATATTTGTTTAACAAAGTGAAATTGACATTCCTCCCCTCCAAAAAATAAATGGGCAACATGCCTTTCTGCACTCAAAGAGTATTTCCTATTGTGTAAAAGTACTTTCAGAGTAATAAATATGTTGAGCTCAAAGAATATAGTTATTGATTTCACAGAAATCATTGGAGACATTTAATAAAAATTCAAGGAATGAATGGGCCTTAGAGATTTGTTAACCCTATCAGTGCTACTCATTCTTCCTGAACATCCATCCAAGCTGCAATGAGCTAATGTTGTGGGCATCTACTGTTCTTCCTGCCCAGCACTCAATAGCTGCTTCTTTTGGTAAAAGCACTTCAGTATTCTCGTGAGGAATTTCTTCTATCCTAGTGCACGCACCGTAGGTGAGATGATCAATTCGTTTTCTTCTGACCAAAGAGTAGGTGGGTAAACTAAACTAGGCCAAGCAGAGTCTCTCCCTTGAAAACTTAATCTTGAGTGGAATGACATAAAGTCAGAAACAGAGCTGATTCAGTACCTGAGAAAACTGTCCATTGGTTCCTGCTACTTAGATTCCATTAGCTGCTTCCTAACCTTTCCCAATATTAGTCGTTTGATTTTTCCTTAAATTCTGTGAATCATCCCATTTCCTTTGGATACATTCCTGCTATGGTTAAGCCAGTCAGTCAATTTCCATTGACAGCAACTGAAGAATGTTAATTGATACAGCTGGATGTAAATACACTCAATATGAAGGGTCCACAGCATCTAAGTTTTGCTTATTAACTTTGTGCCAGAATTTCCTTCTTTATAAAATCGACATTAGTTCTAGCTCTACTTCTGGAGCTTCATAGTATCCAAGCTCCAGCTTGCAATGGCAAACATTGAAAAACTACTATCATTTATACAAACTTTCTCGGCAAAAAGCACATATTCTCAATTAAAATATGTATGACTACTATATACTCACTAGAAATGGCTATAATAAAAAAGAGACAATTCCAAATGTTGGCAAGGATGTTTCTGAGATAAGGAGTGTGCAGGGGAGGGGAGAGAGAGTGGGAAACAGAGGATAGGAAACAGGCTCTGTGCTGACAGCAGTGAGCCCGATGTGGGGCTCAAACTCACGAACTGTGAGATCATGACCTGAACTGGAGTCAGATGCCTAACTGACTGAGCCACCCAGGTGCCCCTGGGGTAGTCACTTTGGAAAGCAGTTTATATAATTAACATATTTATACAATTTACTTAATGTTTTTAAATTGAATTTACAAATAATCACCCACTCTAATGTCATCCTAGGCAGTGATACCTATGAAATCATGGTCTTTTTCTGTTAGCTATATTTTTCTATGATACATTAAAGATTACTTATTAATTTAAAATGTGGTTCACTTACCATTCAAATTCATTTCTTGGGCATCTAATGGTATATACTTATTGCCTTTAGGGAACCACTGGATTTTTTCTATTTAGAAAAACATAATTTTCATTAAAGCAATTGCTAACTTAGGAAACAATAATATATAATTTATGTAACATGATGAGATACAGAAAGTGTTAGACCTTTTGTTTAGCAAATAGTGATGCTTTTGGTTGCCTTTTCTCAAGAGGAAATGACTGAAGAGCTGGGGATGTGGGAAACCTCCAGAGTCAAGAAGTCTCCATCTACCCTGTATTCAGTATGATCACAGCCATGCTCTTACAGGGGCAAAGAAGACCGCCACATAGGTAGAGGAAAAAAAGGAAAAATGTTAAACGGTTATTTAAATGTTAAGTGGTTATTTAAAGAATTATGGGTCATTGTTTCCTTTAAATTTTTTACTGTTTTTTTTCCTACCTTGCCAAATTTATTTACTGCACTTCTGTTATTATTTTTTTTTAATAAAACAAAACAGTAAAACGTTTTGTTCTTCAGGATACCTTCAGACAAAAACTGAATATTACTTCAACCTATTCCTTATAATAGTTACATTTCTAATTTGATCTTTTGATTCAAAATTAAAAATTTAAGTGAAAATACCAACTCCTTCCTTATTTTTTGAAGCATTGATAGTTATATACAATCTTTCGTGGCTAATTGTTACAACATACAGGTACTAAGTTTTCCGAACAAGAGAAACAGATATTTGCTTATTATTACATGGAAAATGTAATATAAAAAACCTGAATGCCCCTCCCCCCCCCAAAACTCACAAAAACAGAATGCCCTCAATGGCCAAAGTAGAACACAAAAACAATGGGTTCTGAAAAATGGACCTAAAATCTTCTTATAATTATAGCTTGATTATTCTTAAAATGCTATAGGCCAAGAGATATGATAAATGGGATTTTTCAGAGAGCCATGTAGCCCAATGGCTCAGGTGTCAGACTTCAGATATATAGGATTTGCTTTTATGAGTTGGGGAAAGGCAGAGAAAGAGAATCCCAAGCAGCCTCCACACTGTCAATGCAGAGTCCAATGTGGGGCTTGAACTCAGAACCATGAGATCATGACCTGAGATGAAACCAACAGAGGATGCTTAACCAACTGAGCCACCCAGGCACCCGAAAGGATTTGCTTTAGCCCGGATAAGGATGGACTGGGGGGTTGTGGATAGATGGAGGGGATAGGAGTAATAGCTCAACTGCACAGTGCTGACAATTGCTAGAGCTTGGTGGTGAGTAAATAGGTGTTATTATTTTTAAATTTTTCTGTGTTTTTGAAAATCTTTATAATAAAAATTAAAACAGAAACCAAAAAAAACCCCTCTTAAATATGCACTATTACAATGATAACAGCAAATTCCATAATATGTTCAAAATAGAATGAATAAAAACCCCATTGTAAAATAAAGCTCCAAATGGTCTATATAGTAATTTTCCTTTTTTGTCTGTATAGTCAAATGAAAAAACAAGTATTTACCAATATGCACAAGGCTATTTAAAAGTTGTATGAAAGGTTGTGATCGCCACCTACTGGACACTCTGAGTAACTGCTTGCTACAGAAAATCACTAGTGAATAAAGTGCTCCTATCCCATGCCAAGCATGCAGTCTTTCACAAAATAATCCCATTAAATTTATGTTCCCATGTGTGTTTACATTAATAATGTTATATTACATAACTTCTAACAATGTGAAATGCCACCTGCAAAAAGATCATAAAATTTTGTCAGAAAGGACGGTGGTGACCATCTTAGGATGTTCTATAAGAACAAAGATCCCAGATTTTGAAATGTTTTTTTCATAGAGAACCAGAATTTAAATTATTTGCACATGGAGACAGACCAGAAAGTTATAAATTAGTCCTGGCTCTTAAATTTGGTGCATTATCTTTTTATCATTTCCCTCTTTTAAAGAGTAAGTTTTCTAATCATATTTCTTTGTTCTGGTTTGATCTGACCACAAAGGCACCTTTCTAAGACATAATTAAGACTCCTAACCATACCATGCCTTTTAACCCAGAAATGTCACCGCAAGGAATAAAGAGGAAAATAAATTACACTCAAAGATTTTCTCCAAAGCATTGTGACTAATAGAGAAGGGGGATTGGAAAGTGAGTTAAATGCCCCACAATTAAGAAACAATTCCATAAATTACAGCATCAATAGGATGGAGTATTGCTCAACCATTAAAATGATGCTTTGCATGAGACTTTAATTAATATAGAAAAATGTTTATTTTATAGTATCATGCGTATGTTCTCTCTGTCTCTCTCTGACACTTGAAAAATGGAGAGCACCAAAATATTCATGCTGGTTACCTATAAGCATTAGGATTATGAGTAGATTTATTTTTTATGTTCATTAGTGTTTCTAAATCTTTTAATTGTAAGAGCATACTTAATCTACTAATCAGAAGAAAATCTATAAACATAATAATAGAACTTCTACTCTGAATTAGGATCTCCAAATAATGAGTAATCAATAAGCTTTCAACAGATAGTAACTGGGGAAAAGAAGTAAATATCTTTTTCTCTCCATCCTAACACTACTCTTTTCTCACACCACTCCTAACCCTTTTATTTCTACTTTCTCCACATCCATTCTGCCATAACCCCACAACTAGAGATACCAAGATGCTGAAGTAGAATTATTCAATATTTAAAAATTTTTCAAGTGTTCAGTTAAGTAGGTTGATTTATCTTAAGAGATAGAAAAAGGAGGTAACACACCCCAATGGTTAAGAGAACAGGCTTTCAAACCACACAGATCTAGGTGTGAGTCTTAGGTTAGAGGAACTCACATAGGTTTCAATTTCCTTATCTGTGAAGTACCAAACCCCTCCCCGAACTGTGATGAGGATGAAACGAGGCAGCACAGATAAGACAGAAGACGGTGCTGGGCACGCAACAGAAGGTAACTGCTGTTCTACTTTGTAGCTACTGTTAACTTGTGCAGTTACTGTTTTTGGTAAACAGCCTTCACATTTTAAGTTTCCTGTGGGGAAAAAAGCTTAATGGGGTACAGTGACTGCTCACGGTCATTTGGACTTCACCTGACAACATCCATTTCAAAAACAATTTGGGAGACCTACATGGAGCTGGCAAAATATTCTTTACAAAGCGGGTACTATTAAAACCCATCAATGAATTTATCAATGCTATTATTTCATGAAAGAAGTAGCATATGACCATCTGTTAAAAATAAATAAATTAAAAAGTATAAGATTGTCTCTGAGAAAAGGAAACCATTCCAAAGAAAGGACAGTCAACTGCATGTCAAAATTATCCTTATGTTTTCCATTTTGTCACCTACCAGTAAATACTTGAAGACCAACATCTGTTTGCAACCTGACACTTAGTGAAAGACACTTAACTTCCTAGCCTGATTCCTCTCCATTAAATGAAGTTGTTCTGTCTACATCATGGGATGTTCATTCAACAAACACTAAGCAAACCTACTACTTGCTGTTAAGCAAAGGAATTCAGGCTCAGATGAGGATAAGAACATGAAAACACTAAACACTGTATATAGCCAAAGCACCATAAAATTATACACTACTGTTATTACAAAAAAATCCCACAAATATTATAAATTAATTCCTAAAAGAAAAAAGATTTCCCACCCATATTTTAATGTTTTAGTCATTTTCTATATGCATGCCACACAAATGACATTTAGAATTTTTAGAAAAAGTCCTCTCCATACTTTTTCCTTAGAAAATAGACATATTTAGGATATAGCTCATGACTCTGCCATTCTCTGTCTTATGAAAATTGAGGATATTACTTTTCCCTCAGAATGGTACGGCTCTCAAGGGAAAGTTATTAAGCTAGAAATTGCTGCTATAATTATCAGCATGCAGAATCTGAATTCTAAGGAAGACAATTTAATAGGATTTAAAATACAGGTTCAGACAGAAAATTTTATCTTCTTATTTTTGAAAGTCTAGTAAGTTTTTCCAAGTGTTAAAATTCCAAGTGTTAGGATCAAGTATGATGATTAAGAAACAACAAGACACCAAATGTAGAAATTATAGTTTTATAATTTTCTCCATTGCTTGTTAATCCACTGAAAACAATTTCATAATATAACATTTTTAGGCATCTTCTTTGTTACTTTCTTTGGCTTCTACTTCTTTAGGCAACAACGACTCCATCTTCAGTAACAAGCCTTCGCTGGTTGAAGAACGAAGGAACGCTCGCACCACAAAAGGTCCTGAAACAAAGACAAGAATCGAGTTTACTTTGTTCCACAGGGACGTAATGAGCAGACACAAGCACACAACAACAGACCGGAGAGAGCTCCTGTTATATTTCCACTTGAAAAGTACAGGCCACTCTGAGACAACGCAGCTGACAGAAATGCCACCCAGTGTCTTCACCCAGCCTGGTGCAGGCAGTCTGACTAGTTTAAGAAGGCTGGCAGGAGCTCCGCCCAAACAGTCTGTGGATGGAAAGGCACCCCTTGCTACAGGAGAGGAGGAGGAGGATGGAGTTCCAGATCTTGTGGAGAATTGCGATGAAGCTTCCAAGAATGAAGCCAACTGAATTGAGTCAACTTCTGAAGAAGGTAAAACTTGAAGTTACTGGGAGCTGCTATTTTATAGTATGACTGCTTTTTAAAAATTTTGTTCATGGATCTCATAAAATCTAGATCTCTAATATTTTTAAGCCCAAGCCCCTTGGACACTGCAGCTCTTTTCAGTTTTTGTTTATACACAATTCATTCTTTGCAGCTAATTAAGCTGAAGAAGACTGGGAATAAAGTTTGAAACAAGATTAATAAAGTTTGCCTAGTATATGCCTAGTATATGGTTTTAGTTTTTATTTCATTGACACTAATTTGTATACAGAAAGCAAAGTTATTCATAGAAAGCTAATCATGGCATGTAATATGGCTCATAATCTTCGATGAAATTTGATTAAAGATTTTAAAATTCAAAAAAAAGGACTGATATTACTGAACTAAGATTTTTGAATTATGAGGAACAGAAGATCATTTGCTTTCTAGAGTAGAAGACAAAGAAACTCTAGCATACTAGAGATTTATCCTTGAAACTACATAAGCTGTAATAATTCATTTCTCTCTTCCAGAAGATGATCACCTAGAATTTATTTTACTGCTAAGTCGAAAGTGAAGGGAGCAGGTGGTGACATTTACATGTGATGGCAATATTCTAAATATTTATTTGAAATAGCACAGATGCTATCTCTGTGTTACTGAACATTTCGTAAAATTCCCTAAAAATGAAAAAGCTTTTCATAAGAACAATTAAGAGACTTCATTTAAAATGGAAAAGAAAGATAGAGACAGTTCAAGATGGCAGCATAACATTGACACAGCATATCTACAGCTACATATGGAATAATTCCCTTGGAAAAGTCCTGAAACCCAGATGAGCAGTACCTCCACAGCAAAGGGTAAAAGGGCTGCAGCAAGACAAGTAGGAATGGCGGAAACAACACTGTTGGCAAAAACCCCACCCCAGGCAAGGCGACTGACAATGTGGAGGGGTCTCAAAAACACATGACATTTCCCTGAGGACAGGGCTTTGTCCCCCAAACCAGGCACCCTGACCACTGTGTCCTGTACCAGACAGATGAGGTACCAAAACACATGGCTTTGAAAACTGGCAGAGTGCATCCAGGAGAACCGCAGAACTGGAGAGAACATGGAACTGTATGTTAAAGGGCTCAGCCACAAACTCACCCCACAACCTGGTGCAAAAGAGGCAGTGGAAAAGCACTAGACCGTATGTGAAGGAAACCCACATATTAATCTTAAAGAAACTGCTGAAATAAGAAACCTGCTGAGACTCTCTTTGGGGATGAAAGTGCAGGTGGATGACAGTTTTGTAACCTCACTCAACCCTGCTAATGCCAGTGCTGGCAGGAGCCACGCTGGCAATCCTACTCTAATCTGCCAGTACCACCAGGCATGCATTGCCCTCCTCCCCTGCCACATCCAGAGCACAGCTGGTAGGCAAGAGCCCCACACACTACTACCCTGTTATGCAGTGGCCAAATCACAGCCAACCAGATGGGCACCCCACCCAGTAAGGAAGCCTGGTGCCCAGCTAGCCAGCTGAGACCCTGGCCCATCCCCTCACTCCTACCACACCTGTGCCACAGACAGACAAGTGCCCACACCCATCCCCACCCACCCCCACACACAGCTGGCAGGTGCATGAAGCCCACACGGGGGACACACTTGAGCACCTGGCTCTGGTGGCTGGGGGGTTACACTTCTAAGCCCCACAGAAAATCTTGTATATAAGGACACTCCTTTAAGATTGGCAGAGGTAGCTGTTTCAATACATAGACACACACAGAATCAGGCCAAAATAGAGGAATATGTTCCAAATGAAAGAACAAGGCAGAGACTGAGAAAAAGACCTTAATGAAATGAAGGTAAGTAATCTGCCTGATAAAGATATCAAAGTAACATCATAAAGATGCTCACTTGGGGGAAGAATGGATGAACACAGGAGAACTTCAATGAACAGACAGAAAATATATGAAAGTACCAAATAAAAATCACAGAGCTGAAGAATAAAATAAGTGAACTGAAAAATATCCTGGAGAAACTCAACAGCAGACTGGAAGAAAAACAGATCAGCAACCTGGAAGACAAAGCAATGGACTCACTCAGAAAAGGAAACAAAAAGAGAAAAGAATTTTAAATAGTTGAAATAGCTTAAGGAACACATAGGGCAAGCAGAAAGTTCCAGACAGAGACGAAATGGGCAGAAAACTTATAAAAAAGGAAAAAAATCACTGAAAACCCTAACTTGAGAAAGGAAATCAACATCCAGATCCAAGGACAGAAAGTTCTAAATAAGATGAAACTGAAGGTATTCACACTAAGACACAAATTAAAATGTCGAAAGTTAAGAGAGGAGCCAAGATGGCGGAGAGGAAGGGCGCTCTGTAAACTTCATCTGCCCCATCGATCAAACTGAGAAGGACACTGCTCTCATCTGCAAGAGCAGAAGGAGAAAATACGGACTCCAGAAGGAAGAGAACCTGAAGGATACCTGAGTGAGTGAGTGCGAACTGGGGAGATTGGAAAACGGGCCAGCCCGAGACGGGCAGGGGAGGTGGCAGCCCCAGCCCACCGCGGG
>PJEM01009786.1:44045-68318 GCA_004023845.1 Helogale parvula | reverse complement strand
TGTGTGTGTGTGTGTGTGTGTGTGTGTGTGTTCTTTTAAAGGATAGGTGCAATTTTAGACTCTTTCACATAGAAATATAACAAAGGAGCCCAAAGCTCACAGTCACAGCGTGGCCATCTGTCGACAGGCTATTCAATTAACTTATTGTTACCAGTGAAACGCCAGCTCAGTGCGTCTGGAGAAAGAGGAAGTCCCAGGTGCTAAAGTGACAGCCAGTAAGCTGTTGGCAAAGCCCAGAAGGCAAGTTGCTCCTTCCAGGCGAGCCGACCGCCTCCTCTTCCTCGGGCTCTCCTCCTTCCCTCCGCCTCTCCCTTCCCCGTCTCTTCTCCTCCGAATTCGCTCTTCTTCCCCTTCCTTCTCTCCGTTCCTCCCCCTGCCAGAATCTGTCTGCTTGGGGACGAGAAAAGGTGGCCCTCTAAATCAGATCAAGCACTTCGTTCTTGAGTGAGAAGCCCCAATGGAGGGAAAAAAGGCTCAATTCTGAGAATCTGCTGAAACGTCTATTTATTTCAACAGAGCCAAGGGAGGGGGGGAGACCGTTTTTTTGCCACCTCAGAAGAACTTCAAACTATTCCCCACCCTTCCTTCGCTGCGCGAGGTCTTATTTTCACTCCCCACCCTCTCGCTGACGGTCTCCCACTCTGAAAGTCATTTCTTGGTTTCACTCTCAAGGGGCCAAGAAGGAGACAAGATGGGGGCGGTTCCGCCAGAAGACACCGCGGCTCAAACCACAGAGGGGCACGCACCCCAGGGGCTCTCGTGTGCACCGGTCCGGGGAGGTGGAGCGGTGGCAACTTGCCACACGGACAGAGCTGGGGCTTCCTGACTCGTGGCCGTGGCAATTGAGAGTTCAAGGCCATGCTGGAGATGGCTGCACTTGCCACCGTGTTTTCATGATCTACGTCCCCTGGCCAAAGGGCTCAGAGGGGAAATTAATGGCCCCGAAAGGAGAAAACGTTAATGTGATAGACAGGGATAGAGTCTAAGCATTATATCTAATTAGAGGGAGTGAATCACAAATTTAAGCATCTTAAATATAGGCATAAAAAGAAATAATTAACCCTCAAACAGGAAGCTGCTGAGCTATCAGATTGCATCGTTTGAGAACCAAGAAAAGCAAGTCAGCACACTGGGAGCCTGAGAAAAGCAGAGGTTAATTCTCCGGTGGGGGTTTCAATATTCGGCTCGCTTCTATAGATGTGCTCAGGAAGGTTCTGACTCTAGCAGGGCAGAGGCGTCTCTTCAGGGGACCACGAGCAAGTGCTGCAGAAGAATCAACCGCTCTCTTTAGAAAGTGACGTTCCTTAGAAGGTAGATCCAGCCTGCACCCTTCCCACCGGGCTGTTGAGGATGTGCCTGGCACCTGTCGCTGTAAGGACGTTTCGACCTGAAAACACACAAGTGCCACAGCTTATAAGGAAGTTTGTCTCGAGCTATAGTTGCCCTTGGTTCAGTGTAAGAAGCCGTCTAAGAATTGCTCACTGGTCATTCTCCACAGAATCACACTACTCCTTAGTCTCGGATTAGAAGTTCCCAGAAATAAGAGGTGGTGGTCTCATCCACATGAGTCCCATCATTTCCCCCGTCAGACCTAATCATTGAGACCAATATGACCTTCACAGATGACCGTGGAAATGGGTCTGCTGGTCCCCGTGGAGGACAGCATGTCAGGGGCCAGAAGAGTGGATTCCAGGTTCAGTTACTTTAGCAGCATCCCGATTTCAAGCAAGGGGTCCCTGTTGTCCATTATCAAGAGTGAGAGTCTGAGCCCTCGGTGCCCTCAGTGCCCACCGCGTCTCAGTGCCAGAGTTGCCATGGAAACACAGTGCCGCCAAGCACTGGATGAAACCATGCTTTCTTCACCGAGATAGGACAGGGCAAGGTCACCCTCCTGGTGAGTGCTGGTCCCCCGTGGCCAGCCTGCACGCAACCTTCCCCTCCTCGCAGACGTAACAGCGGGTTTGGCCACACCTCATAGAAACAGTTGGCAGAATGAAGGGGCACACTGCGTCCAAATAGGGAAAGCCATTCCCACGTAAGACTGCAAGCCCAGCACAGTCCGTATGGCTCTTGATCTCCTGATAAGGAGGAGTTCTGGCCCCAAAGCCTGATCATATGTGGTCTAGTGGCGTGTCAAAAGATTACATGCTCCAGATTGCCTTCCCAGTAACTGTCACCTTGGGAGAACCCCTTGGTCTGGCCATGTGTCGGTTCCCCTGTGTAGAAAATACAGACAGCAGTGATCACCTCGCTTCTCCACACAGGGCTCTGATGAGATGGTTTCCTGAAAAAAGTCTTCAAACCCTGTGAAGGTTTTGGGACCTGTGCCTGTAGCAAATAACCCACGAATGCTCTCAGAAACCAGGACAACTTTTCATCCCTTTGGAAGTAAATTGTTAATGTCCTAGAGTCTGTTTTGCATCCAACCTGGATGAAAATAAGTTTCTTGACACCTCTTACCACCGGTGGGTCCTTCTACATCAACATCTGGCAGTAGGAATTCTCTTTCACTCCAATAACGACGTCTCCAATTTCTGCTTTCCCAAGAGATTTCCCTTTCACTATGAGCACCCAGGTCACTGCTCTTCTTCCTCTTTAGACCTATCTTGACAGTGTTCTTCCCAAACACCAGAGGCCATGACAGCCAGTGCTGTCACGGACAGTACAAGTCACATTTACCCATATGTCCACTTCTAGAAAGAAGTGCTCACAGTGAATGTGATTCTGCCACTTTAAGTAGCACTTTAGGAAAACAGTGATGCTATGGTTATTTGAAAAGAGCAGGTTACAACATTTATGTAGTAATGATCCATCCAACACACTCACACGAACACACATCCCACACGTGTGTCCTAAAGATGGGAAATGTACGCACATCAAAATGTCAAACAAATCATACCAAATATCAAATCAAAATAGTTACATCTAGGTAAAGAAGACAAATTTTAATTTATTTTTGTGCCTAACTATACTTTCTGTGATTTTTAAAATAAGCACACATTTCTTTTGGGAAAAGGAAAAAAATTTATTTTAAATGCTTTGTTCCTTCTATAGAAAGGAATGTGTGTGCTAAATAAATCAAAGACAGAGTCTCTGCCTCTGATTAAAATTACCCTAACTGTGACTCTCCTGATCTGGGTAGAAATGAAGCAATCAACTATTGCAGTGGTTACCACCATTTTCCATAGTAAGAATGTTTCCATCAGCCCAGTGCACACATACATATATATGTGACTGAGGGAAAATTTTCAAGAAAGAATACATACCTCCATTGAACGTGATGAATTCAGATATTTTATATTCTATGCTGTTCATCATCCACAGTGGGAAACAACCTGATCTATTGCAAGTGCCTTGTTTTACAGAATTGGGAGCCTGACCATCAAGTTCAAGTTTACATCCAGGAACAGAAAACCAAGTCACCCTAAAGAACATCCTTTGGTGAGACTGTCTCTCCATCTGTCACCTGAGGCCTCTCAGGAATTACGCTTTCGTCCTCTGACCTAGATCTATATATTTCCAATGCCCAAGTCAGCCACTACCAAAAAGAATTTCCCAACTGTTGGGCTTCTGTGAGAAAGTTTATGCCACATTCTTGATTTTAGACATTCTCCCTCTTGGAAATGAGATTAACTTCCTTGAGCTTGGAAACCAGTATAAATGTTCATGGAACAGAACAGGTGAAAATGGACCCCAATTCAGTGATAATCTAGTATATTAGAAAGGGGCATCTCACAGTTTCCTCTCCTTGTCATCTTCTCATCATTTAATTAATAAAAGAACTGGATGCAAAAGTATAAACATTTTCTTCAAGATGATAAGATCTAAGATACCACTCGCATTATGATGAGCTAGGGAAAATCCACTTTTTATAAGACTGATACATTCTCCAGTAGACAGTTTCCCGTTTAGGACGGCATCACACATCCAGCAGAGCTCCAAATGCAAAGAGGGGTGAAGGTAAGCAGCAGTGAGTGAACAGCATGCTGAGATGCTGGCCTTTGGCGACTCCGTCCCCCTCGCCAATCAAGATGGTCGCTCACCCACGAATGTGACCCACAAGCACTCACAAATTCTTGCGGTGCCTTCCTCACAGCCAGGTAGATAGATTTCTAAGCAGTGTGACTGAAATGCATGGTCAGAATGCTTTCTAGAACGAGTCCGCCTCTCAGAGTGTGGTTGCGGCCTAATGTCCCTGGGCTGAGGTTTCTGGAGTTTCTATCCGTGGTCTGGGCTGCAATAGTCTGATTAAGCTTCACATGTGCTAAGGGGTTTGAGGTGGAGGAAAAAGGGAACTGGAACAAGTCTCACCTCATCAATTCTGACCACATCCTCCCCGCTCCAATTACCCCAAGAGGACAGAAAAGAAAGAGAGCAGGAGAAGAAGAAAAGAAATAAAACAGAAAGGAGAAAAAGGACGAGATGGAGTAGGGAAGAGGGAAAAGAGGCCAGAAGGGACTTCCGGACTGGTTTCTCCTCTCAAAAATGGAAACTTGGAGCCTAAGTGAAGAGCTTTCTCTTCATTTTTCCTTCCTGTCTTTACTTCCTTCCCCCATCTCTCTACCAAGTACGATATGTTCAATGCCAGTCACCTGTGAATGCTGCTTCATTAAATAAATTTCTGAACATTCAAAATGGGGGCCCCCTCGGCAATACTGTTATGTGAAGCTATGCTCTGTGTGCATGGGATCCTGGCATATTTAGAATAGGGGCAGAATTGAAAAGAAAAGTTTTCAAAGACAGTATGAGGAGCCTCAAAAAATTAAAAATAGAGCTACCATATGATCCAGCAATTCCATGTTGAGGGATGTACCCAAAGGAAACAAAAGCATGAACCCAAAAAGATGTCTGCACCCCCGTGCCCACAACAGCATATTTGAAATAGCCAAGACCCAGAAGCAGCCTAAACATCCATTGATGGATGAATGGACAAAGAAGTTGGGACACACACACACACACACACACACAGTTTTCAGGAATTTTTTTAAAAACTAAGAAATCCTACCATTTGCGACAGGATGAACCTTGAGAACATTACCCTAAATGAAATAAGTCAGACAGAAAAAGACACATACTGTATGATCTCACGTATATGAGAAATCTTTAAAAACCAAAAAGAAACTCACAGGAAAAGAGATCAGACTTATGGTTCCCAGTGAAGGGTCAGGGGGTCAGGGAGGAAGTGCAGGAAGGTGGTCAAAAGGTACGAACTTCCGGTGATAAGATAAGTAAGTCCTGGGGGTGGACTGTACAACGCCGTGACCACAGCCAGCACTGCTGGGTGATACACTGGGAAGTCATCGAGAAAGTAGATCCTAAGAGTGTTTGTCACGGGAGAAATTATTTTTTCTTTATTCTTTTCTTCCTTCTTTTATCTACGAGAAGATGGTGTTAGCTGAACCTATTGTGGTAACCATTTCACAATACGTGTAAATCAAACTGTGTTTTGGTTTCGTGTATGCTGTATGCCTTGAACTTACACAGTGATGCAGTCAACCATTGCTTCATAAAACTGGGGGAGAGGGGTTAAATAATGACTTTTCTTTAGTTCCTCAAATACAACCATAGTACCGCTCTATTGCATATATTATCTTTCAAATAAAGTTTACTTCTAATTGCATCACCCATCTCAGTGGTCCCAGGACCCAGGGGAAATGGCAGGTAGAGAGGAAGTCTCAAGAGTGAGTCCAAGAGGAAAAATGTCCTTAAACAGAACCCTATTCCCTCCCCAGCTCTCAAGCCTTTCGAAGTATGTCACCACATCCCTGAGCAGCAGGTACACATTCTACCCACAATGGGGCACAGATTCTCAGAATTATCACTGTTATCCCGTCCACAACTTCCCTTTTTTATTTCAGGAAATATCTGACAGGGAAATTTACGTAACTTGCCTAAGGCCAGCTGGGGACTAAGCTGGACAGATAACTCCTGCTCTGAGCCTGCCATCTGACCATCAGCCATTCTGATGCCACTCAAAGTCACATAGAGCCTGCCTGTGCCATGATAAACCAGCTCAAAAATGAATACCTCAATCAACTGACCGGAGTCAGTCAAATGGACTCATTTTTTTTGGCTCATGAAACGAAATAGCCTAACTTTTTTGGCACAATAGAGACAAATTCACAATGAGTCATTGGAACAGAAATCATAGGGCAACATTCAAAGTGGCAGATGATCAGAACATTACTGTTCCAAGAGATCATTGTAGCGGGACCCTCTCTCAGCAGCTAACAGATTACACGACTGGAAAACGTAAGTAGAGTCCAGAACTCGTTTTAGCAGAACATCCTGGAAAGTAATATCTATAAGCAACTGCAGAGAGGTCATTGGTACGTGTTAGTTTCACTCACCCATGCATTTATACCCACCTAACTCTTAACACATGCCTATTAGGTGCCAGAAACTGAATGGGATGCTGCTTAGTATTCAAAAATAAATAAATACTGTCCCTTCCGTCATAGATTTTACAATAGGAGATGAGAAATAAATGTAAGTTAGCTAGCATGCAATAAGGCCTACATAGAGGTGTTTATATGAGTGGTGGCATCGTGGAAGACAGCCCACCCCCGACAGTGAGTGCTGGAAGCCTGCCAGGGGAGGTGGGGCCTGATCAGGAAACCCGGGGAGGACATTGGGAGCATGGGAATGAAAAACACAGTGGTCCGTAAAAGAGGATTTAATCCAATGTGGGCAACGAAAGGAACTGGACCCCACGTAAAGAACAACCCAAGATAGGGGCCCAACTGCAAATCCCAGTTTCCCTTATGGGTCAAAAGGTGGAGGAAATTCAAGTAATAAGAATAACATCAGAGTCTTGGATAGAAATGAGTGGGGGGCTGGGGAGGGCAACTGCCTTTTGTTTATTGCCGTGTGTCAAGGAATATCCTAGAAGCTTACATAAGGTATGTCCTTTCAACTTTGCAACAGTGCTACCAATTCAGCATCTTTGTGCCTTTTTCACAGATAGCTTCAGTGATTTCCATGGAGCTTTACCCATGAGGAAAGACTTTCACACGTGCTCTATCATCTTGATCCTCACATTCCTGCTCGCTATGTAGGACAAGAATCCTTATTTATGAAAGAGGGAACCGAGGTTTGAGAAGCTGCCCAAGTTTCCAAGGTCAGGGTCAGAGCCACTGTGGCTTTTCCTTTCCGTCAGCGGCCTTGTTCAGAGGGCGGCACCGACAAGCCTTAGGCTCACGTTCTCCCCAGCCAGCGTGTGTCGGCTTTTTATCCACGTGACTAGATCATCAAGCTGGTTATCTGAAATCCAGCTGACGGAACCCCAAATTTATAACCGCAGCCTCCAAGCAGCTCATGCCAGGTTTGGGAAAGTTGGCTTCCCCTTTCCAAGAGCAGCAGACAACGGGTGCCATCTGCACTGACCTTTCGGAGGTGCCTTATTATGCCCTGTTAACTTGCAAGACCAGGCTCAGTCTCCAATGTGTTGTCAGGTCCCTGCGGCCCAAGTGACCCGCCACAGCCCAAGGAGCCTACATTTAGGGAGTATATTGTAGATCAGTCTGGAAAAGACCCAAATTATGATTGCCCAAGTCTCAACAAACCTTAAGGAAAAAAAAAAGCAAGTCTCGCTTGGCAACTGTATGAAGACCACACCTTGCGCTGCACATACTTGGGCTCATCACACTTGCACAAGGGAGTTTCAGGACAGCCAATAAAACACTGCAAGATAAGGCTCCTTTGACTCTGAGCACTGGTGTAAAAGGCCCCTGCCAAAGGAGGCCCTGAATTTCTCCAGAAGTATAACTCAGCAGCCATGGTCAACAAGATAATGGTTGGATAAACTACAGCCCGCTACTGGGGCGCCTGGGGGGCTCAGTCAGCTCACTGTCTGGCTCAGGTCATGATCTCATGGTTTGTGAGTTCAAGCCCCGCATCCAGCTCTCTGCTGTCAGCATGGAGCCTGCTTTGGATCCTCTGTCTGCCTCTCTCTCTGCCCTTCCCCTGCTCGCTCTCTCTCTCTCTCTCAAAAGAAAAACCTAAATAAACACAAAAATAAAATAAAATAAAAAACAGGAGCCAACTGCCAACAGAAATCCCAGGAATACAGATTTCCATTAAATATCTCAGCCATGTGAGTTTTCACCCATTGAAATCCACACCCACCCACCCCCAACCACCCAAAGTACCACTATCAATCCAAGCGGCACAAAGATATGAGGAAACACGGACATTATTCCACCCATCCCTGCCTGCCTTTCGACTGAATCACTTCCTGATTAAAGAGATCTCTTTTCTCTGAGATCTCCCAAACCCCAAAGTAGTCTTTAGCCATTTGCTCTCCTCTGACATGTAACTCACTCAAACCTCAACAGTATTCAAGTCCAAGCCCATCCTATAAACAACTCTCCTGAAAAATAAACACCACCTACGGCAACAGGCCAAATACTACAAAAAAACGCAGTGTAAACCTAAGGGGATGGAAGGAAGGCAAAACAAATTCTGACATTCCTGCCTCTCGACATAGCTTGACCAAAAAAGACTATGCACCTAGAAAGTCACAAGAGCCTAACAATTGAACCTAAAATACAATGACTCCATTCCTAGCCCACCATGTACTTGTAAAATGAAGCCAATCATTTACCCTTCTTGAGGCCCCATTTCCTCATGTGTAAAATAAGGATAGTATTAACTGCATCCTATTTACTCTATGACCATGTATGGAAGATTAGCAAGATACTGTCTGTAAGAGCACTTTGATCTCCTCGGAGATAGGGCACTCTGTACATTTCAAGTGGCGTTATTACTGCATTTGGGCACCCATGAAAGCGGCATGGCCACTGACCACTGAAGTACTAGTAATCACAAGGCAAAAACCAAGAGCAGGGTGCAGCGCGTGGAGAGTGGAAACCCAAGATAAATGAGTGGATTGAAGAGGGAGGACTTACATCTCTGATCAACAGAAGGGTTCCGTGAGGAAAGAGACATGCCTATCTCAAGAGAAAAGTTGATGATAAGACTACCTGACCCAATTCTTGGAAATCAGCTGCCAAATCAGAAATTAAAGTAACGTGAACTGGATGTTTATTCAAGAAGCTCCTAAGAAGTGCCTGGGTGGCTCAGTCGGTTGAGCGTCGGACTCTTGATCTTGGCTCAGGTCACGATCTCATAGTTTGTGAGTTCGAGCCCCACATTTGCTCTTCCCTGTCAGCTCCAGAACCTGCTTGGGGTTCTCTCTCTCTCCCTCTCTCTTTCTCTCTCTCTCCCTCCCCTGCTTGTGCTCCTCTTTCTCAAAACAAATAAACTTTAAAAGAAGAAGAAGAAGCAGCTCCCAAAACGTCCAACTCCTCAAGGAAGAATTTAGGGAAAAGCTAGCAAATGGCTCACATTTCTACCTTGTCTGTTCTTCTAGAACTCACTATGTCATAATTTGCACTTCCTGAATGTGAATGATTTGTTTTAAAAAAAATTTTCAATTTGTTTAATATATATTTTACATATATTTGTGCCGTTTTCTGCTTTTTCCTTTGTGTTGCTCTTATATTTTCAGGCAAAGACCTTCTCCTAACAAAACCATTTGATCAACACAGCTCATTCATTAGCCTGCTGGACAAGCATATGTACTGAACACTTCCTATACACCTGAAAGAAGCTGGCAGAATGAGTTCAATGAACAAATAAATGCTTAATGGTATGATCCTAATAATGGTCTGTAATTCTATATAGTATAGTTCTTTACTCCTTTTAAATAACAAACTGTTTCTTTATATGTTTGTTGAAAATAAATCGTGGGGTGAGTGGGGGTCTTGGTTCGTTAAGCATCTGACTTCAGCTCATGAGTTTGTGAGTTCGAGCTTCACATCAGGCTTTCTGCTATCGGCACAGAGCCTACTTCAGATCCTCTGTGCCCTCCCCCTCTCTACCCCTCCCCCATTCATGTTCTTTCTCACTCAAAAATAAAATAAACATTAAAAAAGAGAAAAAAATAGCTATAGATCTACAAAGTCCACAGTCACATCAGAACTACCCAAAACATGACCCAAATATTTCAGTGTTGATACCCAAATGGCATTTTAAAATCCCCATGATTAATGGGGCAAATGTAACCTAAATTCCATCTCAATATTTGTTTTTTTCAATCTCTGAGCCTTCTCCAATTTTAGAATTACTTAAATGACAAAATCTCTCTTTTTTTGGCAAAATGTGGGTAATCATATTTATTTTGTTCTCAAAAGTCTACTGGTGGGGCCTAGAAAGTCTCAACATCTGAACATCTACCAGTTACTCAATACACATCTGTGAGTTGGTTATCTGATGATTTCTGACTCCAGTCGTAGAACTAGATTGCTTCCCAGGCTTGGAAGCAAGAGCTCGGGGTCCAGGTTTCCGTCAGTTAGCCTTGATTGTTGTCCCTGGGTCACTAACTTGCTCCTGCCCACAGAGAGGTACAGCCTGCTGCTTTTCTGCCTGTGTAATTCTCTTGGGCTCTCCCTGCTCTGCATTCCCATAGTACTTTGCTATCCAAAAGAACCAATCATCGTTAACAAAAAGTGGAGACTTTCTTGTGTGTTTGTGCTGACAGATGGGCTCTGGAGAGTTTACAGAAGACCAGTATCAGCTCAGGCGTCAGAGCTCTGCTTTGCAAGCCTAGCTCCTATGGCCACGGGAAGAGAAACCATTACACGACTTGAAGAAGAAAATCAAAATCAGAGGAGTTCTGGACACTCTCCCTTTCTCTGCGTTTCTTCCCAGGTGTCCTGCGCAGGACTGTAGTTTCATTGTCATCTACATGGTGATGACCTCCAATTTCAGATCTCTAGCCCTGAATTCTCCCTGAGCTCCAGACCCATATATCCAACAGAAACTTGATGTTTCCACTTGGATGTCTCAAAGATACCCTGCCATCTCAGAAATGAAACCACCATCCACTCAATGCTCAAGTGAGAAATCTATGCATTACCTTTGATCCCTCTCATTTGTATCCAATTCATAACAATTCCTGCCCCATAACCAGTCCATATATCACTTCCAATCCATAGGCAAATGTCAACTTGACCTCTCGAAAATCCCAATTCCCTATCCTCTTTTCCCCACTTTATAAGCAACCGTTTTCCTCACCTTGATTATTGCAAGAACCCTGTAACTAAACTTCCTTCCTCACTTTGCCTCCACTGTCTTCACAGCAGCCAAGCAAACTTAACATCTGTCAGGTTTTGTTAGTCCCCTGTGTCAATCCCCAGTCGTCTCCCATGGCACTTAGAAAAAAACCCAAACATCTTTGGCCTACAAAACCCTCTATGGTCAGCCTGCTCTCCACTCTCCATCCTCATCCCCCACCCTCTCACTGTGCCCTACTGGCCTGCAGTAGAATGAGTTCGATGAACAAATAAATTTCAAGCACAAACACCTCCGCCTACAAGCCTACAGGAACTTTGCACTTGCTGACCCTCTACCTGAAATACTCCTCCCTCAGACACACTTCCAGTTGACCCCTTCCACCCAGATCTTAGTTCAAGTCACACCTCCTCGGAGAGTCCTTCCCTGTCTATCCTTTCCATACCGACCCCAACTCTTTCACCCAAATGTCTGTCAACTCACTCTCTCTCATTGTGTCATCCTGAAATCCCCATATCTGCATGGTGCACTTATTGCCTCTCTTTTGTAGTAGAATGCCAGCCCCATGAGAACAAGAATTTTGTCTTGATCACTGCAAGACCCCACAGCCTAGAACAGATGTTTGGCAGGTAAATATCGGCTGTTGCATATTCATGGATAATTCCCTAGAGTACAAATTTTACTTGAAGATGAGTAACTTAATAGTCCATTTTCATATTAAAATAAACATGAGCATATTAAGGAGTAGGCTGTGCAAAATGTTAAGAGAAAACAGAAGGCTACAGGGAAAGACCTCATTTGCTAAGGCTGCTTCGAGCTAAGCTCCCAGACTCCTAGAGACTCAAGTTCATGATCCTCTGCTAATAAGTGTTCCCCAGAAGAAAATCCTGACAAGCATATAGCTCAATGTTGTTGTCACAGCAATGGGCTGGCTCTTAGGTTACAATCTCTGAACCATTTCACCATACATAGTCGATGACCACCACATCACCCAAGTCTTAGCTGCCTAATTATTTTAAATGTAGATATGGATTTTTCAAAGTTTACTTCTATTTATTTTTGAGAGATAGAGAGCAATCTGGGGAGAGGCAGAGAGAGAGGGAGAAAGACAGAATCCCAAGCAAGCTTCGCACTGTCAGTGCAAACCTGGATGCAGATCTCACGAACCGTGAGATCATGACCTGAGCCAAGATCAAGAGTTGGACGCTTAACTGACTAAGACACCCAGGCGCCCTGGATTTGGAACTTTTAAGTTAGCTAATTACATGCATTGCCTTTCCCTTGACCAATAATTTATCTCACCCCCTCAGGTCAGTCTAGATTAGCCAGAAGAGGATGCCAGGCTTACTTGCAAGTAGCAATTCTTCCCCTTTGTACAGATTTGCCCAGCTGTGGGGTATGAAAGTGACTGTTGGGCATAAAATTCCTGGAAAAATTTTTGCCCCTAGCAAAAATCAGTGAAGGTAGGCCTTGAAGCAATCCTTTCCTCCCTTAAAAATGACTTTACTTAATTTATTAAAAACACATCTATGTGCTATTTATCATGAGCCCTTTGACTCCTGAATATCTTGCAAATATGTTAACTCATTTAGACCTTATGGCGTGCCTATTACTCTCCCTGGATTTAAAAAAAATTTTTTTAATTGTTTTAATGTTTATTTGTTTTTGAGAGAGACAGACAGACAAATAGAGCATAAGTGGGGGAGGGGCAGAGAGAGAGAGGAGACACAGAATCCAAAGCAGGCTCCAGGCTCTGAGCTGTCAGCACAGAGCCCGATGCAGGGGCCCGAACCCATGAACCGCAAGATCATGACCTGAGCTGAAGTCAGCCGCTTAATCGACTGAGTCACCAGGTGCCCCTCTTCCTATCTAAAAAATAGGGAAACTGAGGCATGGAGGAGTTAAATCACTTGCCCAAAGCCATTCCACCTGGGAGTGACAGAGATGGAATTGAAACCCACATAGTACACGTCCAGAGCAGTGCTGTCTGGCAGATATAACACTAGCCACATACATAATTTAACATTTTCTAAATAAATAAAGCAAAATTTTCTAAGAGCCACATTTTAAAAACAAAGGAAAAAAGAAGCAGGTGAGATTGATTTTAATAATGCATTTTACTTAACCCAGTTATACTAAGTATTATCATTTGAACATGCAATCGATGAAGAAGTCATTAACGAGCTCTTTTACATTCGTTTTGGTGTTCTAAGTCCAAACCCTGGGTGTCCCTTGCATAGAGAGCACAGCGCGGTTCAGACCAGCCACATTTCAGGGGCCACATGCAGACCCCTTCTTCAGCACAGCTGAGAGTCTATACTGCCTTTCTAATGACGCCCCTCAGGAGAATGAAGAGCTTTTATGAGGTTGGGTGTATGACAGAGACTTGGTAGAAAACTTCAAGCCTCATCTCAAGCCCAGCAGTGAGTGCCACAGCCTGGCATCGCTTCCTCTTACTTCCCCGCCCCACGCAACGTGCACTGTGCAGCATACCCACGGTTCTGAGCTGCGCAAGGGCGTGTCCACAACAGAACCCCAACACTAGGGACACGGAACGGACTTTTCCACCCAAACCGGGAGCCAGGAGCCTGGGCTCCAAGCACAGTGCTGGAAGGCTAATGGCCGCCCCGTCTCTCTGGCCACTCATTTCTTGGCATCTCCATGCTCCCCTTGGCATCAGGATGGGACTTGTTTTGATGGACATTCTTCTCAGTCGCCCAGGGAGCCCAGGGGTAGGAGCATGCACTCAACAAGGAAGGCCTGGGAGTGAATCCTGCCTTCTCCCCTACCAGCTGGTGGCCTTGGCGAAGGCTGTACCCACTCCAGGCCCCATCTTCTGGGTGTTGTGAGGTTTGAACGAGCTGACTCACGTCCCTCGCTTAGCCCGCGAGCACGCGGTGCACACAGAATAAACGGACACTGTCCTTGATCAGGTTATCCAGTGATCATCTAGATTTTTTTTCCTGTACCTATAAGCTAAAAAAATTGAGGGAATTAGCTGAAACTTTAAAGATAAAATAAGCTTGGGAATCTTGGCTGGGTCAGTCAGTAAAGCATGCGACTCTTGATCTGAGTTGTAAGTTTGAGCCCCACATTGGGTATGGAGATTAATTTAAAAAAAATTTTTAGGGGCGCCTGGGTGGCTCAGTCAGTTGAGCATCCGGCTTTGGCTCAGGTCATGATCTCATGGTTCGTAGGTTCGAGCCCCGCATCAGGCTCTGTGCTGACAGCTCAGAGCCTGGAGCTGCTTCCGATTCTGTGTCTCCCTCTCTCTCTGACCATCCCCTGCTCGCACTGTCTCTCTCTGTCTCTCAAAAATAAGAGACATAAAAAAAAATTTTTTAATAAAATAAAAATAAAATTTTTTTTAATCTTAAATAAAATAAGCTTGTCTGAAATAGTTAAAAATTTAGAAAATTGAAGCTGGGAAGTAGATTTGTTTGATCTCCTGGGTACTTTCTTTCCTTTTATAGGTATAATATCAGCCTGTTGAAGGAAAGCTTGATAAATGGAAAGTTCTAACAAGACTATTAAACCAAAATCAAATGGAATAAACTCTAATATTTTCAATTATGTAAGATACAAACTCATACATGCGTCTTCTTTGGTTCCTTCAAAACCCTTATGCGCTCTCTTTTGTGTAATATAGAAGAGAATTTGCATTTTAGCCTAATAAACATTTGTGTTTCATTCTGTATCAATTTTATATTTTTAAATGTTTATTCATTTTTTTTATAAAGAGTGCTAGCAAGCGAGGGGCAGAGAGAGAGGGAGACACCTGAACTGAGGCAGGCTCCATACTGACAGCCACGAACCCAATGTGGGGCTTGAACTCACGAACCCATCAGATTGTTACCAGAGCCGAAGTTGGGTGGATGCCCAGGTGTTCTCTTGCTTGAAGAAACTTGGAAGGCAAGCCCATTAGCTGCCTGTATTGGCAGCTTTGTATTAAGGATTTGGGCTGAATGATATATCATAGAAAATGCATATTTTCCGGACACATGACCTAGCTGGTCTCATGATTATGGAAACATAAGCAAGTGATGCTTGAATTACTTTCTTAGAGAACATTCTTCATGCAAAACACTGCAAGAAAGGTAAACTTCTTGAGGCTGGGTCAGGCTGGAAAACACGGAGACACGGAGGTGAAGGGCAATCCAGAATGGGTAGCCATTCACTACCTACTAAAATGGCCCGAGATAACACGCCAACACCATGAAAACCTTGTTTCCATAAAAGATCGTGTGTACCATGCACATATTTAATAACTGGCCTTGTCTCCCTCATATCATAGCATTTGCCTCTGGAGA
Organism: Helogale parvula; assembly: GCA_004023845.1. Classification (NCBI taxonomy): domain Eukaryota; kingdom Metazoa; phylum Chordata; class Mammalia; order Carnivora; family Herpestidae; genus Helogale; species Helogale parvula. Next base: position 52,932 of record PJEM01009786.1, on the reverse strand, counting down.
CCTTTTCACCATTTCAAAATCTCAGTTGGTGACCACAGAAATATGACCCAGAGCACTGACTTGCAGCAGGGTACAGGCTAAAGGAGCATTTTCATCTGTGGTTGAGCCCTGAGGGGAGCAGGGAAAGCCCCCCTTTCTGCCCATTAACCAGAGGACGAAAAGAGGCAAGATGGATTTGAGTGAGTTCTTTCTGAGATGTTGGCGATACACACCAGGCACGCTTAGAAGCACGGGAAGCGGGGATTGAGGGGGAATCGTGTCCATCAATAGAAGATGCAGTACGAACAGCACTGATCCCAAGTGCCAAGCAGGGCATTTCTTCTCCTTCTTGAAAAATGTCTGCCAGATCCTTTACAAATCATTCTTCTCTTCTACAATGTCTGTGGAAACTGATTCAAGGTGAAAATGAAACCTTGCCTTTCAGGGGTCCCACGGACAGAATTTGGGATCACAGCTCTTGGGAATTTGTTTTGTGATGGCTGAACGAAATACAAACATACGTGCCACAGAGCAGTCAACAAAACACATTAGAAGAATTTCTCTTTTTTTATGTTTATTTAATTTTGAAAAAGAGAGAGAGAGCATAAGTGGGGGGTTGGGGGGCAGGGCAGAGAGAGCGGCGGACAGAGGTTCCGAAGCAGACTCTGTGAGCACAGAGTCCAACGTGGGGCTCAAACTCGCAAACCGTGAGATCATGACCTGAGCTGAAGTTGGATGCTTAACCAACTGAAGCACCCAGATGCTACCAGGAAATTTCCTGAGCGTTTTTCTACAAATAACGAAATATAATTCTAAATTCTTAATTCACCAATTTTGCAAACTTTTATCCACCACCATTATATTCCTTGCTATACGTGAGGCTTTAAGGATGAAAGACATTCTTTGCCCTCAAAGAGCTCCCTGTCTATAGCGGGATCAAGGACACAATGACTGAGTTTGATAAGTGCTTCAACACAGGTACGCACAAGGTGCTCCTGGGGGAAGATAAAGGGGGCTTCATCCAAGTCTGGGGGGAAGGGACAGTTTTCGGGAAGGTTTTCTGGAGCAGGTGACATCTGAGGGGTCCGCAAAGCCGCAAGATGGTGAGAAAGAGCTGGAAGGGCTGGACTGTGCGCGGCCCCCAGGCCTAGTGGTGACAGTTGGCGTTGACCTCACTGATTCGGCCTGAGGACACCCCGCGCCGCGGCCTCCTGTGAACCTGGGTGCTACCTGGAGGATGATGGCGAGCTAGGGAAAGTCTGACGGGGGACAGATGGAGTCATATTTGGGCTGCGGAAAGCTCACCCTGGCAGCAGCGTGGAGGTGACTGAGGTGTGGACTGAGAGACAAAGAGGCCTGTTAGAACACTGTTGGAAAAATCTAGGTTAAAAAAAAAAAAACCAATGAGGGTTTGAACTAATGCCATGGGGATAGTTCTTCAGGTAATATCACCAGGGCTTTATGACCAATTAGAGGTGAATGAGGAGGAATTCTGGACAAGTGCCAGGCCCAAGTTCGGGCGGCAGGGTGGCTCATGGCAGCATTCGCCAAAATAAGGAAATACAGTTCCTTCGTTCTGCTCGAGGCTCTTTCTGACCTCTGGACGACCCCATCCCTCCCAGCCTCCACAAGCCACGGGAAATTCTGCCTCAGTAGCTCATTCAGGTCCACTCTTTCCGGCAGTGTAGATTCAACGCTTTCTCCAAAACATTGGAACCAGGAAGAAATTCCAACTGGGAGAGGCATAATCATGGGGCATAGATCAACCAACCCCCCACACTGTCATCCAGACACATTACCAGAAGTTTCTAAGCTAAAGCAACATGAAGCTCAAGGACCAAGGAAGGTTTTCTTATGGAGACATTTGCCCACATTCTGAGGATGCAAATGTTTACAGAGGTTGGATTCCAAAGTCACTGATGTCTTTGCAGAAATGAAGCTAAATTTGCGTCTTTCCATGAGGTATGCAGGCAGGGAGGACATAATTAAGAGAATACAGGTCACGAAATCCATTCATTTGATGAAAAATTGGAATATGGCTTAGAAAATATGGCACGTCTCACCCAGAGTTTGGTTATTTGAGAGTGAAAACTCTTTCAGGGTTTCCACTCATCAGTCTTTATTATGCTAAGGAGTCCTGAATCAATCTGTATTCATTTTGCCTAAATGTCTAGACCCACTCCTCTTTTCTGTTTTGGGAACCGTGCATTTGAAATGATGACTGCACCCCACACAAAGAAATATTTCCTGACATCATCACTTCCTTCTCAGCGGGAAGGACGGATGAGTCCCTGGCTGGCAGCAGCATTTGGAAGGATTTAATGAGTGTTTGTGGCGCACTCCCAGGCCTGAAGATGAAAGACATCTCAGGAGCACAGCCTCTAATTGATGTTTGTTATTTTGGATATTTCACTAAAGAACTTCTCTCCATATAAATGAACTCTCATCCAGAAGCTTTGAGGAGGACATAAAACTGAAGAATCTCAAGTGTGGCCCTCTACCAACACTTTTTTTTGTCCCAGGAGTCATTTCAAACTTGGCAATTTCCCACTCAGTAGTGATTACCCCAGCGAAGGTAGAACATTGACGCCAGGTGTTGTGATCCTATAGCATAGTCTGCTGACAGCCAAAACAACCATGTCTTTAGAAGTAAATAAAATACATAGATAAATAAATCAATAATCCCCAGCTTTTGATGGGCCAAACCATCTGCTTTTCAATCTATTCTAAAGCAGTATTTGTGTCTCTTGCACATTGGAAATAAATAGGTGATCAAATATTTTGATGTTGAACTATACATTTGGCTTGGCTTAGCTTCATTGTCCTAGAAATTGTTTTCATAGTCCAAAGGTTCAATGAAAGCTCAATACTCAAAAACTAAATAATCCAATGAAGAAATGGGCAGAAGACAAGAACAGGCATTTTCCTGAAGACATACAGATGGCCAACAGATAATGAAAAGATATTCAACATTATTCATCATCAGGGAAATACAAATCAAAACCACGATGAGACACCCCCTCGCACCTGTCACGATGGCTAAAATTAACAACACAGGAAACAACAGATGTTGGAGAGATTATGGAGAAAGGGGAACCCTCTTACACCGCTGGTGGGAATGCACACTGGTGCAGCCGCTCTGGAAAACAGTATGGAGGGTCCTCGAAAAACTAAAAATAGAACTACCCTAGCACCCAGCAATCGCACCACTAGGTATTTACCCAAAGGATACATATATATGGATTTGAAGGGGATATGCACCCCAACATTTATAGCATCATTATCAACCATAGGCAAACTATTGAAAGAGGCCAAATGTCCACCCACAGATGAATGGATAAATAAGATGTGGGATTATATATATATATATACATATATATGCACACACACACAATGGAATATTATTCAGCCATGAAAAGGAATGAAATCTTGCCATTTGCAACAATGCAGATGAAGCTAGAGTATATTACACTAAGCAAAATGAGTCAGAGAAAGACAAATATCATATGATTTTGCTCATATATGGACTTTAAAAAACAAATCAGATGAACATATGGGAGGGAAGAAAAAAAGAGAGAGAAACAAACCATAAGAGACTCAAAGATCCTGAACAAACTGAGGGTAGATGGGGGGATGGGCTAGATGGGTGATGGGCATTAAAGAGGGCACTTGTTGGGATGAGCACTGAGTGTTGTATGTAAGTGATGAATCACTAAATTCTACACCTGAAGCCAATTTTATTATATATGTTAACTAAATAAAAACTTGACAGAAAAAAAAGTTTCAAGGAAGAATCGAGTTGTTCCATTTAGATCCCAAGATGGGCACTATTTGCTTTGTAACTTAGCCATGTGTTACCAACCAGGACCCAACTCATTGCCCTCAAATGTGTATGCTTCCCAGGTTAAGAAGAGAATTCAGTGCTGTGACGGACCTGGAGACAAAGTCTAATGGAGGAGAACTGATTGGTTCTCTCAGGACGTGCTTTCTCCTGTGCTGGGCAAGGTAACAATCTTTCTTCTCCTGTCTTCCTTTTCTCCATCACAACTCATATTATTTACACTCAAAGGAGGAGATGATGAACTCAAACCCACCACATCCTCAGGTGAACTGGAGTGTCGAGTTCCTAAATTGGCAGATAAAAATTAAGAGATGGGGACTCCTGGCCGGTTCAGTTGAAGAGGCGTGCAATTCTTGATCCCCAGGTTGCAGGTTTGAGACCCACATTGGTTGTAGAGACTACTTAAAAACAAAATTTTTTTTAAAATATGTACATAAAAACATTTAAAGGACAGTCATAATCACAGATTATCTATTACATCTTTCCAAATTTCTTCCATGATGTCAACAACTAACAGAGCAGGGCCACTATATAAAGAAGTAGTTCAACCGCCATTACACAGATCTTTCCAAATCTTTCCCAACCAAGCCTTAGATCAGCTCTCCCAGAGTCAATCGTTTCTTTTTCTTCTTCTTTTTAAATATTTATTTATTTTTGAGAGAGAGGGAGAGGGAGGAAGGGGCTAGAGAGAGAAAGAGAGATAGAGAAACAGAATCCAAAGCAGGCTCCAGGCTCTGAGCTGTCAGCACAAAGCCCAACGCAGGGCTCAGACTCAACCATGAGATCATGACCTGAGCTGAAGTCAGACGCTTAACCAACTGAGCCACCCAGGCGCCCCCAGAGTCGACTATATCAACATGGGAAACTCATGACCCTGTCTGCCATGTTTTTATCTGTCTCAAAAGAAAACACTTGAGATTGACTTTTGCCTCATGGTGGACACATCTCTCTGAGCTGACATCATAGAGCCTGCTTCAGATTCTGTGTCTCCTTCTCTCTGTGTCCCTCCCCTGTGCTCTCTCACTCTTTCTCTCAAAAATACATAAACATTTAAAAAATAATAATAATCTACTTGGTAGAGAGGAGCAGGGCACAACATGCCCCCCCCAAAGGACATTGCACTTCCTTCTGAAGATGACCCTGAACCCTGAGTCAGAGAGTCAGGAGTCAGCTCAAGTCCGAGTGTCCTCCTGAACCGGAGACTAGATGCAGACTCTCTGAAATAGTGCCCAGCCTGTCATATGTCCCCGCTGGACGTGCACGTGGCTCAGAAAAGAGGCAGCACGAAGCTGCTTGAGAAGCTGGAGCAAACAAAACTCCATCCCGAAATCAGATTTTTTAAATAAAATTAAATGAACGGCAGAGTGATCATCATCTGTTATAAAGTAGGCCAGTGACAGTAAAAGCTTTGTTATCAGACCAGTGGGAGTTGGGGAGCGTGGCTGGTGGTCAGCTAAAACTTCTGGTTAGTAAGGCTTTATACTTATTGCCCGGGGAGTTTTGCCTCTTATCTCTTCTCTGCTCCCCGCCCCTCTTTTATAAATGCGAGAAAGTGCATCTGGTTTCTGTGCAAGTGGCCATTTCAAGTCTGTGGAGATGGAGAATTAATTTTGTTCTTCCAAAAAGCAGGAGGAAGAGTAGATACCACTCCCTGGCGACCCCGCCCTGCAGAGAGGCCCCGGGCCAGTCCATCTTAGCTCATCTCCAGGGTGAAGGTGTTGGTTCAGGGTTTTGTGCGTGTGTGTTCTTTTTATTATTTCTAATACTTTGGGGCTGACTTTACTACCAAAAATAGGGTTAACTTTTTATTAAATGATCTGAAAGTGGTAAACTGTCGAAGGAAAAATATGGGAAAAGTGAGCCCCAAGAAGCAGCAGAAGGGGACAGTCCTCTGGGTGTCCACATGGCTCTCCTGTCTTTCCGAGTCATTACCATTACGGATTTGAGCAAGTCATTTAGCTGCTTTGACTCTCAGTTTTCTCATCCGTAAAATGGGCATCTTAGACTAGGGACCCCTGAATTCAGCCCTTTCCAATCCAGGATTCTCATTGTATCCTCAAGATAGAAAGCCTCCTGGGGCGCCTGGGTGGCTCAGTCTGTTAAGTGTCTGACTCCAGCTCAGGTCATGATCTTGTAGTTTGTGGGTTCAAGCTCTGCATCAGGCTCTGTGCTGTCAGCTCACAGCCTGGAGCCTGCTTTGGATTCTGTGTCTCCCTCTCTCTCTCTCTCTGCACCTCCTCTCTCTCTCTTACAAATAAACACCGAAAAATATATTAAAAAGAGAGACAGAGAGAGAGAGGAATTTTCCAGAAGCCTCTGAAGGAATGTCGTCCTGACAGTCCAGACCATCTGGAGACCTTGAAGAAGTTACCACAACCAAAGCCTCTGACAAAGATAGAGGGTTCAAGTCAACCTCATGCAAGTTCTTTGAAAAAGCCCTGACCCTCATACTTGTACATCTAAGCTCATAAATGTCGGGGGGTTCTCTCCTCTTTGCAAGTGTAGGAAGGCCAGAGTCAAGACTTGACCTTGGCCCTCTTTGTCTGAAATCAAGACACTGAACAAACAGAGGTGGGACTGTGACCAGGTCAGCACTTTCCACCACCCACCGGGAGACGCAGAAGTGGAGGGCCCGCTACAAGTTAGAAGAGGGTAGAGATGCCACCAACCCAGCCACACATTGTCATGGAGGCACGTCATGGTGGGAGGCCCGGCTCTGAAGCCAGAAGTCTTGGTTGTGATGTTGAGTAAATTCCTTAGTCACCCTACACCTGAGCTCATGATCAGCCTTTTTCCAAACAATGCGGAAGATGAAATGTAGGAATACAGAGCTCAATGCACAGTGCCTGGAACGCACTAACACTCAACAAAATGACCGTTCATGTTTCAGTGGGGACCTCGGGAGCCGTTTACGCGAATCCCCTGAGAAATGCTGGTGGGAAACCAGTTTGCACTGGCTGGGGAGATTGGGCCCAGGTTCCCTATCTGGCCTCGTTTTTATGAGTGTAGGAGGGAATTTCTATTCCTTGAGGAAGATTAAGGAACAGAAGGGGCTAGGTCCTCTTTGTCAAGGGTCCAAACTGACTGGCTTGAGGGAAGGGAAGGACCAGGACCGAGAAGAACTTCAGGAATGAAAGGAATGAACTCATGAAGTGACAAGGCATTATCCGTGTGCTCATAACAACAGAGAGGTGGGGAGAAGCATGTATGCATGGAAAGCCCAGAAAAAAACAAGGATCACTATCTCTACCAGAAGAGGCGGGCCAGCCAGAGGACACTGGCCCATACCTCCCTTCCAAGTCATTTGTTTGCCTTCCTACAGCAAAGGAAGCAGAATGGGGAAAACACACACACACACGCACACACTGGGGACTGATCCAGGGACCACCAAGTGCTCTACTGGCACATGATTAAGTGGCCACCACCTAATGCCCAAGCCAGAGAGGTGGTCCCTGGAAAGATCTTTTCATTTCGTTAATAGTGTCGACCTTCGTAAACCACATATTCTAGCTCAGATCCTGCAACACCCAAGAGAGAAGGGAAAGAGCCAGAAAGGAAGGTCATTGTCAACAGGCCTCCTGTTGAGCCTTTGGGACTTCCAGACAGGCTCTCCCTGAAGACTCATCCCTCCATGCTTTCAAAGGCTTCATCTTTTTGGGGGGAGCTCAAAGGAAAGAAAAGCCTAAAGAACAAATGTTCTCTATACTTTGGTGTTGTCTTGTCTCTGTATGACTGTCTATCATTAAAGATAATGGATTAAAGGATCATATCATTAAGCTGAAAAGAGAGGTCATTATTTGTTACACCATCTCACCTTAAAGAGAATACTTGGAACACAGAGCAATGACTAAAAGTAATTAGACTGGAGACTCAGGGCAGCACACTTGGTGGTGGTGACCCCACGCTACGTGGCAGAGTGTTGGACAGACCCAGGGCCAGGTCCGCATAGGAGGCAAGCCAAATGGATTTTTCTATCAACAAAACTATCAAAGGAGGAGTCAAGCACTCCCAAGTCCCTCATTTCTTGGGGCCCTGGTAGCTTATCCAGACCATGAGGAGGCTGGGCTGAAGTGACTTCTTGGATTCCAAAGTCAGTAGTGGCCAAGGCCACGGGCTGTGGGGTCCTAGACCTGGACCTGGGTCAAGTGCTGGCTCTGTCCCCTAATACTGGTATGACCTTAACAATCTTCTATAAAATGAGATAACAGAAATCCTACCTCATAGGATGTGGTGGGAAAGAAGTGAATGCACTGAACACTGAGTGGGAGCACCGAGGTGATAGAAAGGAGAGAGGGTCCCTGCCTTCAGCGGGTTTCCAGTCTGTAAGAGTCACCGGAACAAGTATGTTTGGTAGAAATAAATCTCTACTAAAGGAATAACATGGGTTGGTGCATGTACTTGACTTCTGTCGATACATTTCTTTGTAAGAACTATTCTTAACTAACAATAGCTGTAATTCCCCAGGAAAAACCCCACCACTAACAGTTATATGAAAGCACATACCTGAGCGCCTGCCATAGAGTGGGCCTTTGCATAAGTAGGTCAGAATTTATACAGATATGAACGCATCAGAGCTAAGCGTTTAAGAAAGGCAAAGATTACAGGGAGGGGGCCGGACGGCACCAGCTCAAAAGTACAGGGACAGGAAAGAAGAGAAATAGAAAAGATGAGGGAAAAGAATTCTGAACCAGGTGGACAGAATTTGGGGCAGTAAAATAGCAGTGGGAGATGAGGGAATGTGAGTGCGTTTGTCTGGCTGGCGTTGAAAACACACATCAGGAGAAAGGAGAGCAGATAGGGCTTCTTTTCCAGGACCAGCTCCAGAGAATGGGGCCATGGCTGCCTGAAAGCCCATCCCAGGAACATTCCAGACTCTGGGAAGGGAGCAGAGACGGACCAGAAATATTGGCCATAAGCGGCACTCTTTCCTGGGCTTGGGGGGCAGGGGGAGGGAAGACACCCTCCTGGGCCAGGGCACAGCTGCAGGGGAATGTTCTCTGGGCGAATGAAGAGACAGAAGGTCCCAGAGAATCAACACTCAAGAGACAAAGGGGTGGAAAGAGAGAT
>PJEM01009786.1:0-43945 GCA_004023845.1 Helogale parvula | reverse complement strand
CACCCAGTGGGAAGGGGACAAACTGAGAGGCGATATGTCCAAATCTCCACCATGATTCCACCAGAGGATAAAAGTTATGGGTGACGTTCGTTGGTTTTCTCTGTATTTTTTTAAATTTCTAGAAGACCCCTATACTACTCTTAGGATAAGAAACAAAATTAATTACAAATTTCTGAAAAGCTGGGTCTACCAATCCCCAATTTGAGCCTCGTTCAGATTGAAAGTCAACCACCCCATCAATGGCGAGACGTCCTGGGCAAGGACCGCACGTCAAGGTGACAGAGAGGTAAGAGGGAAACATCTCCCAGGACACTCAGTTTTTTGTTATGGATGTTTGTACTAACCTCCACACCCCCACTTCTGGGAGCCCTCCGGAGTTTGGGACATTTGCAAAACAATCCCAGGGAGGAGTTGTTGTTTTGTTCAGTTTAACGCCCTCAGGAATTTTCTACCTCTAAAAATTACCTTCTTCTTCTTCTTCTTCTTCTTTTTTTTTTTTGTAGGTATTTGAGCCTGTGACATCAAACCAGACTGTAAATTCCTTGAGGGTAGAAACTGTGTCTTGTTCCTCTTTCCAGCGCCCTTGGTATGCAGCACAAAGGAAGAGATTTCATAAGCATTTGTTGAATGATGGACGTGGACTCTCATCAAGGTGGCCTTGCCCTATCTGTCCCCTGCCATCGGCCTGACCCCTCTCATCCCCCTGGTGCCCCTTGCACCTGCCAGCAAGCAGCGTCATTTACTGTTGATCTCGAGAAAGACGCAGTGCATTCTGCTGATCTCTGTCTGACCAGGGGCCCTCAAGTGTCACTCACCCAGGGCCCGGTCATTCGGAGCCGCCTTTGCAAATGTCAAGAAATGACTCCTAACCCGCGGTTAGTCTCCCCAGGGCCAGCAGCCGGATTGTTTGGCCCATTTAATAATAATACTTTACGCTTAAACTGCGGCTTCTAAGAGCCTCTTCAAAGCCTTATGCGATCATTAGCTAATTAAGGCACAGCCCTGCCCTGGTGACTACAGTTATAATTCCCACTTTACAGATGGGGAAACTGAGGAAGGTTTTAAGGGAGCTGCCGCAGGCTAGCGTCAGCCTCCAAGCAGGGATTAGAAGTAGCAGATGCCTGGTTCTGTGCTGAAGCTGACACCCCCCCACCACCACCCTCCTTACTGTAAATAGCTGGTTCCTGAGTGACCATGCGGGGAGCCTCCCCACCGAACCCGTGTTTGAGGAGTCGGAGTCCTTCGTTCAAAACTCTTGTAACTCTCCAGGCTCACGTTCAGCTTCCCCCTGGGATAACAAACAGAAAGAACAGAACATGGGCTTGCCCGTGGGGCTTGACATTCTCGAGAACCCTTTGCTAGTGCACATGCTAAGAGCACTTGGAAAATGCATATGGCGGCGAAGAGCCATTACATCCTGTCACCCAGTTCAGGCCCCCTCGCCAGCTCCCTCCTAGGATGACGTTTAAGAAAAAGAGGAAGGGGACACAATGAACCTTGAACCTGTGGGAATCCTCGGTTGGTGACAGAAATCATAACAAGTCACAGTCAAGTGACAGAATGTACCATATGATTAGGAGGGTTAACACTTCTGGTCTCAGATGTTAAGGTACTCAGTAGGAGATTCTGATTGATTCATTTGGCAGAAAGCTAAAAGCCTCCAACTACCCGAAAGAGACCCCAAGACTCTACTAAACACAGATTCCCACTATCAGCACAGAAGAAAGCCGTGGGCCTCATCGGGCCTTTTCACCCACTTACTCAGGAGCCACTTATTTAGAATAAAGAGGGTGTGGGGTACGTCAGCTCCAACACAGAATCATGTATCTGCAACCTCTCATCCCGGGTGGGAGGCTGACTCTGGCCTGCGGCAGCTCACTTGACATCTGCCTCAGTTTCCCCATCTGTAAAGTAGGAATTATAACTGTAGTCATTGGGGCAGAGCTGTGCCCTAATACCAGGACTGAAACAAATATTTGAGATTCTTATGAAGATGAGTTACCTCTCTCCAGGCCGCCTGGTCTATGGACATAGACTAAATACGAAACCCAAAGGCAGCCAGGGTGCAGGAAAGATGGGGAGTAAAGCAGGTAGGCAGAGGTCCTGGAAGTCACATTCTGGAAGGTGTCCCTTGCTCAAGGTCTAGAAGGACCATAGAGATTGGGTCACTGGGAAGGTGTGGTGAGGACATTCCACACTTAGCATGCATGAAATCGCAGAGATAGGAAGGAGGAAAGAGTCAGGGGACCTGACCGAAGGAAAAGACGGAAGTTGAAGAAAAGAACACTTACTGACTTTTAAGAAATAGAATTTTCTGTTGTTCAGAATCACAGTAACCATATGTGGTTCTTTGGAGGAAGGCAGAATCTAAGATAGCACCAGGTAACCCCACACTAAACCCAGTGAAGTACATATTTCCTGTGCTCCAAAACAGAGAAAGTCATTTTGTGCAGCAAGAAACTCTTTAAAGTAATCCCTGCGCGCTTAAATACATCCCCTTACAACTCCCTGAGCAGTTGAGCCAAATTCATCCCATGTTCATTAGCAATGGCTGAAATGGAGGAAACAGATGACAGACCCCAAGACAAGATTAAGAGCTTCCTATCATGGGGCGTCTGGGTGGCTCAGCAGGTTAAACATCCAACTTTGGCTCAGGTCATGGTCTCGCAGTCCGTGGGTTCAAGCCCCACGGTGGGCTCTGTGCTGACAGCTCAGAGCCTGGAGCCTCCTTCAGATTCTGTGTCTTCTTCTCTCCCTGCCTCTCCCCTGCTCATGCTCTGTCTCTCTCTCTCAAAAATAAATAAAAACATAAAAAAGAAAGAAAGAAAAAGAATTATCTTCCTATCAGGAAATGGTATAACCTTGTTCTCAAAGCAAATGCCAGGAAGAAAATAAAATCATATTTAACTCACAAATTTTCACCTAAAGCATAAATGAGAGGTATTCATACAGAACCAGGAGTTGAAGGGTTTTTTTCTGTTTGTTTATTTTGCCTTCATGGAATTAACTATTGGAATGAAAGTCATTAAGAGCTATTAGCCTAACAGTCTCAAGCCAGGTAGAGTCAAGGTGGATCTCAGATCCCACATTTTCCTGGCCTTGAACTCTGTGTCATTTCTTGCAGAGGTGGAAGGAGCTCAGGAGTAAATACCGAGTGACTTGAAACAGAGAAAGTTGGAGTCATTCCCCAGGAAAGGAGCACCAGCCACAACTGTATGGCCTTTTTCATCCCAAAGCCCCTGAGTAAGATAAAAGGGGATGAGGCCAGAGGTTCGAGACGATGCAACGGAGGAGAAATATATAAGAAGAGCATGTTCCCAGGATTCCCTCCTACAGAAAGTAGAGAGGTTAGCTGGTTATGGAAAAGTTGAAATGTTATCCATCACAGCTAAGGTGGGTAGGTCACCTATGGAACACACAGTTAGGCTTGCATTTCAGATAACAACAAATCACCATGTAGTATAAGTATGTCCCAAATATCACACGGGACATACTTATGCTCCTATACTACTCATCATTTTTTATTTACATTCACGTTTCCATGGGCATTCTGTATTTTTATCTGCTGGATGTGGCAGCCTTAAAGACAATGCAAAGTATGTCATGCCAGAAAGTGAAAAATCAGGAAAGAGGAATCAATATTAGGGCACTGTTCAGAGACACGAAAGTAACCATCACAAGAAACGGCTAAAAGAGTGCCAGTCATTTCCTCTGGGAAACAGGAATTGAGGACATGGAACGTCCAGGCCACAGGATGGCCATTTTTCTTAAACCTTCGTCTTGGTGCTTGTATTTTCATCTAAGCACTTAGATCAACTTGACAAAAATTAAAATTTTGCTTACAAAGGAAATGCTTACCGATGATTGTATTTTAACATGCTTTGTCCTCTTGACTTTTTTTAAGTGTACTTATTTTTGAAAGAGAGTCGGAGAGCAGCGTCGAAAGAAGGAGAGAGAGAAAGAATCCCAAGCAGGCTCTGCACTGTCAGCACAGAGCCCAACTCAAGGCTCCATCTCACAAACGGTGAGATCATGACCTGAGCCAAAATCAAGAATCAGACACTTAACCCACTGAGCTACCCAGGCACCCCCTCCTTTGTCCCCTTCTAAAAAAAAATTGGTAAGCCAAGTTGCCAAGTTTCAAGGGCACATGAGAAAAAGGGCAAAAACTTAAAATAAAATGAGGGGGCCGCCGGAGTGGCTCATTTGGTTACGAGTCTGACTCTTGGTTTCCACTCAGGTCATGATCTCACAGTTCATGAGCACAGCTCACAGCTGACAGCACAGAACCTGCTTGGGCTTCTCTGTCTCCTTCTCCTTCTGCTCTTCCCCGCTCGTGCTCTCTCTCTCTCAAAAATTAATAAATAAACATTAAAAAATTAAATTAAATTAAAATGAGAGGCAGAGAAAGTCCCCGGCTCTCCCAGCCCTCCTTCCACAGTCATTACCGCTCAGAGTTTTCTCTCCCGTGAATGTGGGTGAATGCAGAGCTCCAGCCAGACCCCCCCCCAACACCCCCCTGCCCCGGGGACAAGAGGCAAGATTGCTGTAGGTGCATCAAGGATGAAGGCGTTGGCTACTAACTCTTGGGCGCTTATACTAAACCCAGAGCACCGCTTTAAGGACTAGACTACAGGTCGCCTTCCATTGTCCCCACACCCCGGTGAGACACTGTCACCACCACTTTCAGAGAGACATTGGGCTGACTGAGGGACTTGCCAGCTGGCAGAGAGTGTGGCCGGGATTGGGACACGACAGAGCCCGCTGGCCTCCAACACCCTGAACTCAACCAAACGACTCCCCCCCAGCAGGTGTGGTGCAGGCGCAGACTCCGGCCCAGCCCCGCCTGGAAGTCCTCTGGGTCCCCTGCAGTCCCCTGCAGCAGGGGCCACGCAGAGGGGCCGGCTCTCTGCTTGCAGCACCTAACACCTCTATTCCTAGCACTGTCCACTGTGAGCCATCAGGGTGCTGGGGCTGATCCTGGGGAAGGTCCTGGGGACCCTACCCGGGAAGAGAGGGTGCGCTCTGGGGTTTCTGCTGGGCTCTGTCCCACACCGGTGTCCACGCTGATCTCCGGCTGCAGATCCAGGGTCTCTGAGCCCTTCCAAGAGCTGTCCTGGGCCTCGTTAAGACCCATTTGGGAAACGTCCTGAAGAAGGCACATCATCCCCCTGCCTGATACTCTCCACTGCGGAGAGAGGGGCAGGGAGCGAGGAGAGGGTGGCCCTCCCGACCCTCCCCTGCCTCAGAGCCCAGGGTGCAGTTCCCTGTCAGGAGGAGGCTGAGGCTTGTTCTGCACCCGGGTGTTGATGACCTTATGCTTCCGGAACCCACAGGCCTGGGAGGTGGAGATGGCCGAGGCCCCACTTCCTTCCTCTGCAAGGTGTAAACCCAGGGCTGGAAAGAAAAGGAGTTTTATGACCAAGAAATGGTGGCTGCCATGGCTCATCGTTGGGATTCTTATTTGCAGCAAGCCCCACTGTACACTTGGCAGGGTTCAAATGCCCAGGGTTCGGGGAATGCCCCCTGGCCATTTTCAGGGACGTCAGCCGGGCTCTGGCGGCTCCCATCAGATAATGGCTCGGATGATAAGTTTCGGCTACCTGGGCTGGAGCCTCTTCCAGATTTGATCCCAGCCAGAGATCTGAGTCCCTCCTAAAGGCAGCTCTCTTTGATGTCTGCGATTTTCCTCAGGATAAGGGGCTTGACTCCCTGCTCCGGCCTGACTCAGTGGCGACTTCCCGCCTGCTCTGGGGAATGACTCCCAGGCTGGAGGCCTCCACGCCACGTACGTTCCAGGGCCTGCTGGGAAGTTCATAAGACCAGTTTTTTCACACAGACATCAAGAGGAGACTTTCTCTTTTTATACTTGAAGGCCATGAGGCTCAGCCACCCCCGTGGAATTCCATTGTATTCAGAAGTCAAGGTGAACTAGTTAAGAGTCTGCAGCTGGGGAAGCTCTGTGGAGCCTCACCCCGTGGGTCTCACTGATTCCTTGGGCATCGCATGGCCCTGGTTGGGGGTGGGGGGGACGCTTGGGGCTCTATTTAACTTTCAGTCACAAAGATTTGTGAGATGACCAGCTTGGGGGCCTCCATGACCCTCTCTGGCCAGTGAGTGGGAGCTGGCTAGCCCTGCTGGGAAGGACGGTGACTGCTGGGGGGGCTGGCCTGTGGGCTGAGTCACTGAAAAGCCCCCTGACTGGCTAAGTCACTGTCAGGGTGAGCTGGGAACTGCCTCTCACCCCTGGCTTTGAGACCAGTCAGCCGCATGGTCATTGTCAAGAGGTAGGAAGGGCTTTATTCCAAGTTCTTCACTTCTAGCCTGGACAAACATTTCCATATGCATCAAATGCACACACACACACACACACACACACACACACACACCCCTATGGAGAACTGATAGCTTGCACGGGAAAACAAGATCAGATCACAGGGTCTGATAAGCCGAAGTGGGGTAAATTGCAGAGACGGAACATGATGAAGGGCACAGAAGCCTTCCTGCAGAGCCGGGCTTTGCCCAACCCCAGAACTGGGGGGCGCTCATCTGTCTGGTGACCTGGTTTCCCAGCTGGTGAGGTCGCTGCCTTTGGAAAGGTCCGGAAGGTTTGAGAGTGAGCCGCTGCTGCCTCCTCTCCCGCTGCGAATGAGGCTGGGGTGGGGATAGAGAACGACCACGGACCAAGCGGCACCCTCTGCCGGCTCGGAATCCAACACCAAAGATGATCGGTGCCAAGGGTGATCTCTTCTGTCCCTAGTTTCTCCTTCCAGAGTGGCATCATTCCAGACTCTGAACTCCTAAGGTGGGGGGTAGCTCCCACGGCCTAGAAAATTCTGTACAGAGCTCTCCGAGGAAACACCGCCACCCTGAGATCTTCAAACTCCTTCAAACCTACTTCGCCAACCCCCCTCCCCCCAGCATCTGCCGGCCCCCAGCTCTCCCCCTCCAGCTTGCAGCAGCTCCCTGCCCCCTTCCCCGGGAGGGAGGGAGCCTGGCTTTAGTCCTGGCAGGTGCCTCGGCCTCGCCTTTTCGCCCAGGGCAAGAGGCAAATGCAGGTGCCTCCTGCCGCTCCCTCTTCCCTCCTAGTGGGAGTGGGCGGCTAGGGAGGTGCCCCAGCCACTCCCTCCGGCCCCCCAGGGCTGTGGTTTAGGGAGGGACCTCTGCTACCAACTCCTTTCTCAGAGCAGAAGGCTGGAGCCCGTAGCCCAAACCTCCTCCTCCCCCACCTCTTTCCCACCATCCCTACCACCCCCAAGAAGCTTCGTGGAGGCCTCATCAATGCGCCTTCTACACTTCAGCCCCTTCCCCAAACCTGTTGTCAGGCTCCACTACGGTCCCAGCCCCCAGCCCTGAGGGAGCAGCAAGCTGGGGCACGGGGAAGAAATGCAAGAAACAGCCCTGGCCTCGAGGAGTTTAGAGTCTGCCCCAGGAGACGGAGATTTGGCCACCTAGATTTACAAACCCATCCTACAGCCCTGGCTTGATAAAATCTCTCTGTCCCTGCTTCTGGATCTCATCTGACCCCGGGCACAAGAGGACTCTGGGAGCGCATACCTCCGTCCCTACCATATCTGATTCCCACAATGGAAAGGAGGGGGAAAGAGAATTCTGCAAGAACATGAAGGCTCAGGGCGGAGGATGGTCTGTTGTGTGTTGGAGAGGCTGGCTACTGGCCGGAGGACGAAAGAAACATGGAGGGCCCTTCTAGAAAATGGCCACTGAGTGTAAACCTGGCCTGGCCGGGGCCTTGCCTGCACTGGGGGCTGCAGGGAAGAATCCCAGACCGACAGGCTACCCCCCACAGGACGGTCCAGCACCCCCCATCCATCCCTACCCCTCCAGAAAAGGACCGTGGTCTCAGCCTCACGACACAGTGAGATTCCCTACAGGGAGGAAGCTGTTGGGAAGTAACACTCTAAGGAAACAATGAGAACCCCAAAGACCCAAACCACCTTCCAGAAGAAATCCTAGAAAGAAAAAGCCAAGCAGGAGGGAGAAAGGGCTCCTAGGAAGCCCAGCTCGAGGCAGGCAATGATATGAGGTTAACAGAAGGGGGATAGGAAGGTAGGAAGTGGTCACCAGTGATGACAACAGTGACCTCGCCTAGAAAATCCACCCCCAAAAAGGTCCTGAGGTTTAAAGATAATCGTAATTTTTTAATGTTTATTTACTTTTGAGAGGGGAGGGGCAGAGAGAGAGCGGGAGACACAGAATCTGAAGCGGGCTCCAGGCTCTGAGCTGTCAGCACTGAGCCGGACACAGGGCTCGAACTTGTGAATCACGAGATCATGACCTGAGCCAAAGGCTCAACTTGACTGAGCCACCCAGACACCCCAAGACAATTGTAGTTTTTGATCAAGGGAGTTCACGGTTCCAGTCCAAGCATGGGTGGCTTTTGTCACCTTAAACACTGGGAGCAAAACGGAGGGCTGTATCCTGGCCGGCCGGACACAGGAACTGAGGAGAAGGAAAAGGAGACAGAAATGCAGAAAAGAAAAGACCCACAGAGGCAGGATGGGTTGGAGCATAAAGTGTGATGGGGAAGAAATATGGGAAAGTAGACAGCGAGCAGGAGATGCAGTAGGAGGCGGGCATTCTTGCGTTGTTCATGGTCCCCGGTCCTCAGGCTCCTCTGAGGGCCTGTGTCCATTCTGTTCTCAACAAGGAGGAGCTCAGACCCTGGTCAGGTCCCCAGCTCCCTTCTGCTACACGTCTGCCACTAGATGCATGGGCAGAGAAGACATTTTCCCAGAAGCAGTCGACCAGGACTGGGCGATTACACCTGATGACAGTCATTCCTTTTTTTTTTTTAATGTCTTTATTTTCTTTTGAGAGAGATGGAGAGTGACTGGGGGAGGGGCAGAGAGAGAGGGAGACACAGAATCTGAAGCAGGCTCCAGGCTCTGAGTTGTCAGCACAGAGCCCAACACGGGGCTCGAACCCACGGACTGTGAGATCATAACCTGAGCCAAAGTCGGCTCAGTCATTCCTTTTCAAGTGCCCGGCTGCACACCTTCTTCCAGGATGTGCCGGTGAAGTAGTGAGGGTCCCTACATCACAACGGTGGAAGGTCCCGGAAACTTCTAACCAGAAGCATCGTTCTAAGCCCAGTATTTGATCACCAGTCTGCGTTTCTCTCCAATGTTCCAATGTTTGTGAGCCGAGAACTCACAACTATGCACCATTTGACAGACAGGGAAACTGAGGCACAGAAGGGGAAGTGGGGAGCCTGAGGGTACTGGCACCACAGAGAAGACCCCCTCTCCAGCAACCTGCGTGCAATCTGGAGTCTGCAATCCAATAGCCTCAACTTCCCCATTGTTCCCGCAGAGAGGACGGGAGGTCTGGAAGATGGAGTCAGTCCAAGCTGAGCTCTTAATCTCCCTCCTAAAGCTGTGCAGCAAACACCGCTGTCCTCTGGGAATGTTTCTCATCTCCATCTTTCTCATGGAATCCTTAAAGGTAGAAGAACTATGACCACATGGGGCACCTGATAGGCCCAGTCAGTGGAGTGTGACTCTTGATCACCAGGACGTGAGTTCAAGCCCCAAGTTGCACATAAAGATTACTTAAAATAAATTAGTTAAATTTTTTTTAAAAGAGGAACCACAACTGCATAAAATCGGATTCCAAGATCACACGTGTAACTGCCAAAGAGAGTCCTATCTGTCCAGCCACACAGCTTGATGTGATGAAAAACTAAATGAATTAGACAAGAATGGTCTATGGAGATTATATCCAGACCGCACTCAAAGAGCTGTGTGGCTTCCCCAAGAACACATTAAGAATTGGCTAAACTAACGTGAAATCCTGGTCTCATTACTTCCAGCTAATGACGGCAGGAAGCAATTGGCATTGCCATCATCGGGGATCCCCTCCGAGCTCGCCTGGGTACAGAGCACTGCTGCAAGCACAGCGCTTCCTAGTTGCAGCTCGGTCGTAAGCACAATTTGAATTATAAATACTATCAGTAATATCACCTTTGGGATAAAAAGACAGCGGCCCCAAAGTCTCAAAACAAAGGAGGGAGGAAGGGAGGAAGGAAGGAAGGAGGAGGGTGGGAGGAGGGAGAGAAAGAAACAGAGAAAGAAAGAGAAAGGAAAGAAGGAAAGAAGACAGGGAGAGAAAGAAAGAAAGAAAGAAAGAAAGAAAGAAAGAAAGAAAGAAAGAAAGAAAGAAAGAAAGAAAGAAAGAAAGAAAGAAAGAAAGAAAAAGAAAGAAAGAAAAAAGGAAGGAAGGAGGGAGAAAGGAAGGAAGGAAGGAAACGTGACATCAGGGTTTATAATAATATAAAAAATTACAGGTACCCCCTACTTCCCACAGACTCTGCACGACTGTACTTATATCGAATTTTTGGAGTGAGAGCCTTTGCATGTGCCTGGGAGCTGGCTATCTAAAGTAATCCTTTGGTGAATCCTTTTTATTAGCGAAAGCATCTTTTTGCAAGGCAAATAATTCCTCTGGACGTTCCTAAGTTCGTTTTACTTCAACGGAAGCGTATATCTGTAGTGAAAGCGAATCCCCACATTATTCCAAGCACAGCGCAGGTTCCAGAAAGGACACGGCTTTGGGAGCAGCCTGGGAAAAGAGACCATTGGATGGAGATCATTCCCAGAGATTCGCTCCTTCCTTAATGTCTCCCGTCTGCTTCACCAGAGCAAAGCCCGACCTTTGTGCCCTGAAGAAAAGGTTTTGGGGGCGTTTTGTGAAAGAAAAATAATCATTAGCAGGAGAGACAAAGAAGCATATGTGAGAGTGAAGAATAAATAGTATCAAACGGCACTTCTCAGCAGCGCTGGGGCACGCGCGGGAATGTCTGGGACAGATACAGAGGAGATGAAAGAAATTGATTAAGGGATTAAACTCATCAAAGATGCCCAATAAATATTTTTCAGTTGATTATTGGTTGTGTGTTTTAAGGGACGCTCTAAAGAAAAATTAAAGAACCAGGAGAACCTTCAGGAGTAAACGGAGGTTGGTCTACTCAGAGGAAGGGGAGGGCCGGTCTTCCCCTCTCCCCCAGAGAAGTCCAGTGTGGAAACGGGCCAGCTCAAGGACGGCTGGCATTTTGCTAGCGTTCTCTGATCACCGCCGTAAGTTACACTCACTGTGGCAAACCTGGAAAATAGGGTAAAAGAAGCAGGTGCCCCTATAATCCCACCACACAGGTAACCACTGCTAAGTGCTAAGTTCTGGAACCCTCTAAAGACAGAACATCTTTCTGAAATGGTGTCAATGAGGCAGAACCTTCCAACTCCAAGTGACAGCAACTCCAGTCACTGCCAGAGAAGACTGCGATCCGTGGAGGAAGACGATGGAACCTTGGGAGCCTGGAGAAAAGCGGCTCCAGGTCCCCAGGGCCCTTTCCTCCCGCCCAGGGCGCAGGGATCTCAGCCTAGGGAGCCACCGCCTGGCCCGATCCCCACCGGGCAGTCTGTGATCCTGGACGCCCGTCCAGGTGAGGGTGGAGCAGTCCCGGGCCTGACGAATGGGGAAGGATCGCCCTGGGGCACTCACTGCTCCTAAATCGAGTTCTCAGGTCAGGGAAAAAAAATAAACCAAGAGAGGAATTTTCCACTGCCCCATTAATCATGAGAGCGGCCGCCTGGGAGCAGGAAATTCCTCACAGGGCTTTCCAGGGCTTAGGGTCCACCCAGCCCCACCGCCACCTACAGCGCCCCAACGGAGGCACCTCCATCGTGTCTCCCTCCGTGGGTGTTCGCTTTCGAGAATACTTGGCCCATGTTTTTACCTAGTGCAGGAGGCAGGTGGGGGGCCTTATTACCTCCACACGCAGCTCCGGTAGGAGACACAGCCCGGAGGCCGTTGGAGGGAGGCTCTGGACCAGCTATCTTCCCATCTCGGGTTCACAGCGGTTGACACAACCCCCGAGATTCGACGTAAGCACTTTCCTGCCCCTGTGTCCTTCTCCTGAGACCACTCAGAATAGTGGCCAAGAGGTCGCTCCACCACAAACTAGCTGTGTGTGCTCTGGCGGGCCACCCCACCCTTGGGAGTCCCAGCAGCCTCATCTGGAAGAGAAGAATAGTATTTCCCTCGTAAAGTTGTTGTGACGATTTCGGAAGATACGGCGTGCAAGGACACTGGTGCATAAACAGTGAGTGCGGCTGCTGACGTCCAGCGACTCGGCCCCTCAACAATTGTTTCCTGCACACCTCTGTGCCTCTGAGGACGTCATTGTCCAACGGGGACACGAGCGTGGAAATCAACGACTATGACGAGGCACGACAAAGTCCGTGCGCTGTGTGTTACAGTCATGGTTTTGCAGACTCTCACATCGCTTCGCAATAATGCCACACGGCAGGTGCGACTGTGCCCACAGGAGGAGGCTGAGGTCCAGATGTCCCCTGTGGGTTAGTGGACTCTGTGGTCTCAGTCCAGGTCTTCTGAGTCCAACCCCAGTGCTTGTGATCCATATTCACCAGTCCTGTTTTCCTCACATACAGGGGTCCCTTGGGGGTTCCGGTAAGCTTCCCAAGGCTAACTCAGAAACCCCCTTGATGCTGAGCACAGCTTTATTTTTTTAATGTTTATTTAGTTATTTTGAGAAACAGAGACAGTGAAAGCAGGGGAGGGGCAGAGAGAGAAGAGGAGAGAGAGAGAATCCTAAGCAGGCTCTGTCCCGCCAGCACGGAGCTCGACACAGGGCTCGAACTCATGAACCATGAGATCATGACCTGAGCCAAAACCAAGAGTCAGATGCTTAACCAGAGCCACCCGGACGCCCCGGAACACAGCTTTAACTCTGAACTCAGGCACATTCATACACCGCATGACCAACTTTTCCGGGTTGATGCGACATTACCCGCAGAGTTTCGTGGGTCGTGGTTCATGGTGTTGCTGTTGCCATTCTTTGTCATTCTAGAATGGCAATCCCGAATGTCACCCTAAGACAGATGGCCCTGGGACTATAAACTGCCACCAGGCCCTTGCTGCTGAAGGCTGCCCTTCGGTGCCTGACAGTGATGACCAAACATTGCCTATTAAAGGGGCCATAAAAGAGCCAGACATCCTGCACGGATGAGCGGCGTAGGGGCACAATGAGCCAGACTTTCCTGTCTCTTAGGGGAGTCACTGTCCTCTTGCAGAACAGAAAAAAAACATTGTGCAATTCCAGGAAGCTAAAGGAGGCCCAGGGGAGGGCTGAGTAGAAAGTAATTTCATTTCTTCTGACTTGTTACTGTCCGTCCCCCTCACGTGCACGACTTAACCACGGTCAGCGTGGGAGTCACTGGGCCCCAGGCCCAGGCCCCACCTCAGCCCCATCTCCTGACTCTGGTGCCTGGGCCTCTGAGCATTGCTGCAGAAAGTCCCAGACTCCACGGGGCCTGCCCAGCTGCTTGGGGATCCTTCCTTCACCCCGTGCTGACTCCTGGCCCCGGGCCCACTGGGCGCCGACGGCCTGGCCTCCTGCTACCACCAAGAACACGTCTTTCAGGTCATGCTGTCTCTCCAGCTCCCGCCATCGGCCTCAACCGACTGGAGGTGTGACATCTGTGTGGTGACGCCCTTCTCAGCCCGCTCCCCAACTTCTGAATCTCTTTTCATCTCTTCTTCTCTTTTTTTGAAGAAGAAGACTGACTCCACCTCCTTTTTCCAAGGCCTTTGCCCCGGACTTTTCTCTCTCCCACTTCCAGTAGGATTTCTCTCCATGTGGGCCCCTGCCGTACATCCTGAATCTTGTCTTTCCTTCAGTCCCTCCTTCTGCTCAAGAGCCCGACTTGACTGTTATCCTCTCGGCTCCAGGCTGTTCTCAAGCAGAGACCCCAGGGATGTGTCTGTGTGTCCCAGGCCTCTTCTTCCTCCCCACCCCCAACGCATCCCTTTCTTACCCCATGACCATCCTTCAGCCCCCACAGCCATCTACAGAACTCTGCTTCCAGATCAGAAGAGTTACTGAACTCAAAAGCCTCTGGTCTTGGGGGTGCCTGGGTGGCTCAGTCAGTTGAGCGTCCAACTTTGGTTCAGGTCATGATCTCACGTCATGGCTCATGGGTTCAAGCCCCATGTCCAGCTCTGTGCTGCCAGCTCCAAGCCTGGAGCCTGCTTTGGATTCAGTGTCTCCCTCTCTCTTTGCTCCTCTTCCGCTCATGCTCTGTCTCTCTCTGTATCTCAAGAATAAATAAACATTAAAAAATTTTGTTTTAAGCTGCTGGCCTCTTCTCAGGTCTTAACCATTGATTTCTGCAACACTTGCCTTTTCTTCTTGAAACATCCCCTCCCTGGCTTCCAGGAGTCAGCCCTTCCCTCCCTGATTCTGCTCCTGCCTAGCCAGCCCCTGTCCTTCCTGCCTCCACCTCTGAAATGGGGGCGATCTTCCAAGTTATGTCCCCATTCATCACCCACATGCCCTACGGTCAAGCTCTCTTTGTGATCTCATAGTCTTCCCGTGACTGCAAGGAACATTCCCCCAAACGTTCACCTCTTCCACAGTTGAATTCCAGTCACCTAACTGCCTGTTGGACAATTTGTTCAAGATGCCTCACCAACAGCTGAACATGTTTGGGACTAGGTTTATCATTTTTCTGGGTTCTGTGCCTCCTGGGACTTAACAGGGTCTTCCAAGAGGCACCGTGGGTGTTTGGGAGGCAGGGCAAGGGAGAACCTACACTGACACCTCGTGTAGGTTCACTCCACGGCATCCCATCCCATCCACCCAGTTCCCAAGATCTACTGGATTTTCCTTCAGATGATCTCTCCCATCCATCGCCACCTCTCCAGTGCGACCCTGAATAGATGCCATCTATTACCTTCTACTTGGGAGCCTGCCATGACTTCCTGGATGATTTCATCTTTCTGCTCCCAACCCTTCCTCTACTTGTTCACAAGCGTGTGACCACAACCAGACCACTTCCCTGCTAAAATACCCTTCGCCTCCATATTGAGTACTGAAGAAAGCTCCAACTCTTTGACCTACTGTTCATAATTGGGCCCCAACTTCTCTTTCCAGCCTTCGTATGTCCTCAATACTCTTAAAATCTCGGGCAACTCCAGGGGCACCTGGGTGGCTCAGTCCGTTGGGCATCCAACTTTGGCTTTGGTCATGATCCCATGGTTCATGAGTTTGACCTCCACATCAGGCTTGCTGCTATTGGCTCTGTGCCCGCTTCAGATCCTGTCTCCCTCTCTCTCTCTGCCCCTCCCCTGCTCACACTCTCTCTCTCAAAAATAAATATTTTTTAAAAACCCAGACAACTCCAGGTGAGGGCCTCCTCCTCTCCCACCTCTGAGGTGAGTTCACATCCTTACATGCGCTAGGGATGCCTTTGCTCTCTACACCACCACGCCTGATGGATCTTACCACCCTTCCACCCCCTCTCCAAACCTCCCTGGGCTCACTCTTCTGTGCAAACCTCTTGGTTTGCACCTTCTTTACCACACTTACCAGTATTGTTATTGATTATGTGTTTCCTGTTCCCCCTTAGATGGTGGATCCCAAGCTCCTCAAGGGAAGGATCACGCCTCTCTGTTCTTGATGGTGCCTCTGCAGCCCGACATTGTGTCCTGCACGAAGCCCACTCTCAGGGAGTGTCGTTGATCCTACAGCTGGAAAGCATTCTGATCATGAACGTGGTCTACAGAGGCCTTGACTTGGACACTTGGCCTCTGACATCTTTGTTTGGAAAACAGCATTTTCTTATTTTTAAACTTCTTCTCTGTTTTTTTTTTTTAATGTTTATGTTTGAGAAAGAGAGAGACAGAGGCAGAGAGAGAGGGAGACACAGAATCTGAAGCAAACTCCAGGCTCTGAGCTGTCAGCGCAGAGCTCGATGTGGGGCTCAAACCCACAAATCATGAGATCATGACCCAGGCTGAAGTGGAACGCTTAACAAAATGAGTCACCCAGGTGCCCCTCTCTCTGATTTTTTAAGATTTATTTTCTTGGGGCCTCTGGGTGGCTTAGTCATTTGGACGTCCAACTTTGGTTCAGTCATGATGTCATAGTTTGTGGGTTCAAGCCCCACCTCAGGCTCTGTGCTTACAGCTTGGAGCCTGGAGCCTACTTCGGATTCTGTATCTCCCTCTATCTCTGCCCCTCCTCAATGTGTACTCAGTGTCTCAAGAATAAATAAAGACTAAATAAAATTAAAATAAAAATTTAATGTTTTTATTTATTTTTGAGAGAGAGAGAGAGAGCATAAGCAGGGGAGGGTCAGAGAGAGAAGGAATCACAGGATCTGAAGACAGGCTCCAGGCTCTGAGCCAGCAGTCAGCACAGAACCTGATGCAGGGCTCGAACCCACGAACCAGGAGATCATGACCTGAGCCAAAGTTGGACGCTTAACTGACTGAGCCACCCAGGAGCCCCTAAATAAAATTTTTAAATGGAAAGATGGTAGCTCTATTTTTCATTTCTTGATTTACAAAAGTCCAATTTGTCTATATCTTCACCAACACTTATAATCTTCAGGGTTGTTTTTAAAGGCGTTAAACATATTGATGGTTGGACCCTTCTAATAGTCACCGTCTGTTGAGTATCTTTCTATGCCATGCACCAGACTAAATGTTCTACCTACGTTATCTCATTCAGTCTTCATAGAAATCCCCATTTTACAGGTGAGAACATGTATTTTCTACAGTCCATAAACATATGAGCCAGTGATTCTGCCCATGTGAGCTTTACTGGTGCTCGGGAGCCTGGGGAGGTAATAACTGGGACTTGGCCTTGATGCCTAATTGTAAGAATATCCAAGTCTCTGTAGCCACTAATTCTTTTTATGAAGAGCCACTCATATGGAATTTGCCACTGCTGTTAATCAGCTCTAGCCACGAGTCAGTATGATACCAGAGGCAGGAGAAGCAGTCAAACCTGTTTGTCTTAATGTGTCTGAATCATTTCTTTTTCAGTTTTGAACTTTTATGCATCTCTCATACCACTGGATCACCAGGGAAGGCATAGCCCAATGTCTGAAATCTAGTGGGCTCTTAATACCTTTATTGAAATTTTCTTTCCCCTTTTCGACCGTTAATCAAATCATTGTGCATGCATAGCCATCACACACAACCAGGCAAGTGTGCCTTGTTCACATGGAAACACGTCTTCCAAAAGCTCAAAAGAGAAAGAACATGGCTTCTTATCCCCTTGGAGGTTCTAAGACTCCCATATTTGGGACAGTCAGATACCTGAATCTGTATGACAGCTGGTTGCAGACCTTGCTGAATGTTTTAGGAAAGAGGTTTAGATAAGAATTCAGATCGTTGATTAACCTTCAACAAAGTCCAAGGACTCTTCCCAGCCTCTCCATGTTCCAGGAGACATTCAAGGCCAACAACTCCACACAGGGCACAGCCTGTGTCTACACAGAGGCCAGCACACTCCCCTGTGCTGGCGTCCCCGAGGATGTAGGGGGGCTTTGAGTTCTCGCCCAGTCAGCGGCCAGTCCCAGCATCAGAAAATCAGAGTGGACCTCAGCAACGTTTCCCTCCAGTAACTAGTCCTACATAAAGAGAAGGCAGCCCTGAAAAACACTCTCTTTCCCACCCGAATGTTGAGATTCTGCTATCTGCTCTGATGGCAGAGAGAAAATACACGGGCGTTTCAAGATAATGGATAAACTGGTGTGTATCTGGGTTGGGAAATACAAGATGGCCGTGCAAACAGGTAAGCGCGTGTAGATCCGTGGAGAAGCCTGTACACACGTGCTCTCAGACATCAGCACCCGTTTCGGGGACCACTTTCAGTCTGACTGGACTCTGATCCCATGATTAGAGGCCAATGTCTTGATAGCGTGAAGTTTCATTAACTTTTTCTTTTTTTCCTGATGATTCTTCTGAACACACGTGGGGCTGATGTCCACGCTGAAGCCAACATTGCCAACATGTTACTCTGGATGCCAAGGATATTGTATACAGGGGGTTAAATAGCATGTTGCATCATAACATCTTTCAATGCTGTCCAACTACTTGACCTCACCCTTGACTAGACTAGTCACCCTTGGGGGTAACAAATTGGGCCATGATGGAGCTGAAAACACTTCTTTTTTTTTTTAACATTTATTTATTTTTGAAAGATAGAGAGAGACAGATCATGAGCAGGGGAGGGGCAGAGAGAGAGGGACACACAGAATCCAAAGCAGACTCCACGCTGAGCTGTCAGCACAGAGCCCAATGTGGAGCTCAAACCCACGAACTGTGAGATCATGACCTGAGCCGAAGTCAGATGCTCAAGCGACTGAGCCACCCAGGCGCCCCAACACTTTCTTATTGATTCACCTTTCACCAAAGGACTTGCAGAAGCGATCATTACCATGACCTTTCATGGTCTGGAAATGAGGACACAGTAGCATGAGGGAAGTAAGCCTCTTGCCAGGCGCCACATGACAAGTGCGAGTTAAGGCCAAGACTGAGAATCTCCAGCATTCTGGATAATCTTCATCACTTTCTATCATAAATCGACTGCTTCCATGGGGTTGAAGAGAGAAGTTGAAGAATCAAATCCTAGCCCTTGGCAGATACCCATTTCTCTCCCTACCGATGACTTGAGTTCTTGCCTTTTCATCCCACTGACAGAGAAAAATACATATGAGCACCTAAATTATACTTACCCTTGCTGTGCCAATCCTTACAATTCTAGGGGTTTAAAAAAAAGGGAACTTCAGGGGCACCCGGGTGGCTCAGTTGGTTAACCGTCCAGCTTCAGCTCAGGTCATGATCTCACTGTTCATGAGTTCGAGCCCCATGTCGAGCTCTGTGCTGACAGCTCAGAACCTGGGGCCTTCTTCAGATTCTGTGTCTCCCTCTCTCTTTGCTCTTCCCTCACTCATGCTCTGTCTCTGTCTCTGAAAAATAAATAAACATTAAAAAAATTTTTTAAATAGAAACTTCAGACAGACATTTAGAAATTTGACTTTGTTGGATAATTCCCAATGAGTTGCAGCCTCCACATTCATACTTATTGCCTCTATAAAGCAAATTCTTCCAATAACTGCTTTTAAAAAAATCATTCTCAAAGTGACCTTCGTTTAGTTTTGGTCCGTTGTAAACATTCTCATTTGCTCCACTGGTCCCTGGTGGATATCATTTGAGGGTATGCCAATGTGAACTTACCTATGTAATGCAACATGGAACTATTTGGTTTCCAGGGTGCTCTGGTCTCAAGAATAAAGCACAAGACTGAACCACAGGAGCAGCCTTGTCTTGACTTTCACAGAGAGCAACCACCTGCCTTTACGGCCCCTAAAAACATATAAAGGTTGGCTTCCCCGAGCTGCAGGACCAATCTTCACGAGCCCCCTAACGTAGGTCTTGTTGTCTTAAACACGTCTAGAAAGAGAAGTGCCCTGAAGCAGCCCTCCCCAGTAGCACCATCCCAATTCGGAGGCCTCCTCAAGTGCCCTTTCCAGCACACGTTCTCCCATCCTTCATAATTCCATCTGCCATGCTGACTCCAGAAGACTCACCCAACCTGGGATGTTTATCCTGAATAAATTACTGGAATCCCTTTCCGAAGCACTGGGTTTGGGGGCACTTAGCCTCGCACCTACACCAGTCTCACCTCTGCCCACGATTGTGCAAGAGCAGCATTTCAAGCCCACCGGAAAGTCCCAGTGGGAACTGGAAGGTCCCAAGCAGGACTCCAAATGACAGTGATGGCACAAGGAAAGTAGATCTCTCTAGCCCTCTGCTCTCCCTATCCAAACGATCCCTGATTGTCTAGGACACTTCTCCTCTGATCTTGTCACTTAACTAATCCTTGTCAGGTGGTCCACTGGTAACTCACCTCTGAAAAGACTTCAGTAGTTAAAGGGATAATAATAACTCTTTAATATTATAGGCAGAATTGGTGCCCAACATAGTTCCAAAGACATTAACTATATTAAGTATTATATACATTAAGTATTTCACTTAATCCCCACAATAATGAAATGCATTGCATATTCTCTTATTGCAGACAAAGCAACTAACACCTAAAGAGGTTAAGGAATTTGCTTTCAAGTGACAGATCCAGAATTTGTATCCAGGCCATCTGGCTCCGGAATCTTCTTTTTACTGTTCTGCTGTAGCTAGACATCCAAGGGATAGAGAGCTTCCTGTTACAAGGCGACCCTGCCCTCGACAGCCCAATCTGCAAACCAAGGAATCTATCTGGACCCTTCTATCCCTGCCTCTTCCCACATCTTAGACCTGATGGGTGGTTCTGGAAAGAGCATCTCTCACGCTATCATCCTCCCACTCCAAACTCACGGGGAATAAAGAAATGCATGCCTGACACTCCAGCCTTGGAAAGTCTGCCACACGTGCTGGGTCCTCCCTCTCACCTTCCTTCCTTTTCCCAAAACAACAGTGTCAATGACCCGGGTCCTTGGAACCAATTTCAATCACCAACCAAACCTGCTTCTTGGCCGAGCCCAGCAAGCTTGGGAATAGAAACCAAACACACCCAGAGGGGAAGTACACAGCACCTCGAGTTGAAACCAGCCTTCCAAAATTCTGTCCTTATGGGAATTCTGTTCAAATCTCAAAGGGGGAGGGGCCCCATGTAAAGCCCACCATCTCCTTCTCCCAACACTCCCCAAAAGAAAGCAAGACTAGACCCAAATATCACAGGAAGTCAGTGAGAAGGAGACCTGACCATCTGCGGGAGAGTCTGGAATATCCACCCTGGAAGTTTTTACCACTTCCTTTCAATATACAACTTTGGAATGCCCTTCCGGTCCTTGGATAAACGCTCCAGGGTTGGATTTCCATCTTCATTTTGACCACGCTAAGGGGCACCATTTATAAAAACAAATGAACACAACCCCTGCTTCTTTTTGTAGTCCAGATACAGTTCTGACAGGGTGAGTCTTATTAATTAGTGTTAGCCAGTCACCCTCAGATCCAGGATGAAAGGCGGGAGGGCCTGTACAGCGTACTGCTATTAATAATATTATTATTATAATTATATTTTATGGCAGTTTCCCTAACCTTTACTGCTCAACACTGGTTAATTTCTCCATTATAAAAAGTGGGTTCTTTTATTGGACCGAGTGTTTTGTGATTCGTTTGGTTGAGTTTTACCAGCTATATATAATTAAAGGCGGCAAGTCTCCAAGCCGTGCCTGCAAACCCGTTATCCGCTCAATGTGGGGGCAAGCAAGTAATCTGAAAGCAAATGGCCACTCTTCACAGGTCATCCAAGAAGGAGACGGCGGCTCCTTCCATCCATGGAAGGGATTTTAAAGCCGGGGTTTCCACGCTGGAGACAACACCGGGCTCCTGAGGGCTCCCCATGACAAGCAACGGAATCTAAACCCCAGTGTGCCTCAGCCAAGACCATTTTCCCATGGGACACCGGCCCTGAGCCCCCTAGATGTGAGTTGTTTCTGCGGCTTTGACCTTTGCCTGCCATGAGGTCCTGGGGAAGTGATTCCACTTCTTGGGAGACAGGGTTAAATGGTTAGGTTCTCTGACAAGAGAGAAACTGCAGGTCAGTTACTCAACCCAAGGAACCAATGGAAAGCACTCTGGGGGGGGAGGGTGGGGGAGGGCCTGAGGACACAGGAGCACAGCGTCCTCTCCCCAGCTGCTGATCTGGGTTGAGGAGCAGTGGTTACGCACAGGCGTGGGCAGAACGCAGCCATGAGCTCTGGGGTCTGACGAGCTGTGAGTTTGTTACCCAGTGTAGCCGCCCCCACCAAGCCTCTTTGTCCACCCATGTTAAGCAGGGATGGTAAATAATAATAACTACATCCTGGGGCCGTTGGGATGATTAAGTCAGAAAACATGGAAAGCACATAGTGAGTGCTCAATACACAGGGTGGCCACCAAGACTAGAAACATGGGCAAATATATCAATGATTTATTGATATTAATTTCCTTACATGATAAAATAATTGCTATGTCTCCAGACTTGGAGACCACCTTATGCATTAGCCGATGTTATTATTCAATAAATTGCACCGGTAGGTGTTGAAAGACACCCTTTGCCCAAGAATAGAATTCCCGTGTGACTCAAGTACTTGATTTAAGTACTTTTGCATGTATGTATACATACACACGCAATGGAATATTACTCAGCCATCAGAAAGAATGGAATCTTGCCATTTGCGATGATGTGGATGGACCTAGAGTGTGTACTATACTAAGTGAAATAAGTCAGAGAAAAACAAATGCCATATGATTTCACTCACGTGGAATTTATGAAATGAAACAGATGAACAAAGAAGCAAGGGTAAAAAAAAGAAAGAGAGGCAAATTATATGAGACTCTTAACTATAGGGAACAAACTGAGGGTTGATGGAGGGGGGTGAAATGGGCTAACGGGGGGATGGGCATTCAGGAGCGCATTTGTTGTGTTGAGCACCGGGTGTTACATGTAAGTGATGAATCACTGAATTCTATTCCTGAGTCCAGTATTACACTGTATGTTAACTAGCTAGAATTTAAATAAAAACCTGAAACAAAAAATAAATAAATCAAAAAAGTAAAAATAAATAAATTGAAAAGCCTTTTGCCTGCAGAGCTCAACAAAGTAGGATAACTTTAAGCCTTGAAGAGTCATCTATCTACACCTTAGGTCCAAGAGAGCGTGTGAGCTCTGACTAGCTACTAGCATGGAGTCGGGAGGGAAGATCAGTTGACATGACCCAGGGTGCAGGGACCTTCTTGCATTGAGGTGCTGCAGCTAAGTGAGGGACACTACCAGGCACTCAACATCGTGGCGTCAACAGGTAGGGGTCAGCTACAGGGGATGAAGGCAGATCCGAGGCGAACTTCACCTTCTTGACTCAGTCACCCATTCTCTATCCATAATCCATCTCTCTGCATAACTCACGGTTTCTCAACTCAACATTCCACTAAATAAATCCTACTCTATCCCATCAACCTCCAGGAAAATAAACCTTTTTTTTCTTTAAGTGGAAGATCACAGTTCACCCTTCCCTTAGACAGCAGTCCATTTTGACAGTGACATTCTCAAGTCAGCCTTGGTGGGATTTCTACATGGTGGCAAAGAAGTTCCATTGCCACTGAGAACTGGAGAAGGGCAAGGTATCTCACTGCCTACACATAGCTTAAAATAAGCTACGGACTGGTGAGCATTCCATTCTGTTTTATTACCTATACACCTTCTTTAAACGTCCTCGGCAAGTGCCGGTCCATGAGTTCAGTGAGGCCATGCTTAAGCTCGAGCTGTAGGCAGGATGGTACCCAATGGGAAGCTGGAGCCATGTTAATTATAGGGCAAAGGTTGGGCTGAAGGGCTGCATGGGACTTCTGTGTCAGACATTCCATATTTCATGTGGACGAGTTTGATCCTTTAAGCTCTGAAAACACCAGAGGGCAAACTGTCAGCACCACACACAAGAATTTTGCCCTGAACAAAATGACCTTTGAGTCCTTAACCGGTTTCATATTCTCCAGGCTTCTGCGTACTTACTCCTCTTCGATCACTCTCAGGCATCTTACATGCATTTATTTGCCAGTACGGTTGGCCCTCTCTGGCCAACAGCCCCTGATTAACATCTAGTCTGCAAACCATGTAGAAACGTAATCCTTAACAAAATGGGGAAGTTCCGAGCAAGCCAACATATTGTATTGATTTGCAAACATCAGCTCGTCATGAGCATCTTTTCTCACTGCATTACGGCCGTCTGTCTTCACCAAAAATCCACCGAGACTCCAGGATCGAGCTGGGTTTTCTTGTCACATCATTGCAGACATTAAATTCCGTGGCTGATGGGTGCAGAGTACAGTTCTAAGGCATCAAATGGGACATCCAGTGACATAAATGGTTTTTTCTTTTTAAGACGTGAAGTCAAGGTGACATCTTTCATTAGGGACATCTTCATCTAGATATGAAACACCTTTTTCTCAGTGGTAAGCCAAGGCGGCATTTCCCTCAAATTTAAGGTTTACACTGTAGACTTCCCTTCTGTACTGTTAAGGCTGAGGACGGATATACCAGTTCCCCTGCAGTCTAGGACAGGGCCTTGGGGACAGGCTTTCTGTGTCTTTGGGTAACTCAGATATGCCTGTAGAGCTTCAGTTCCCTGGGTCATGACAGACCAGCAGTGCACCTTAGAGAACCAGGGCGATGGAAAAAGCGGATTGATACATGCCTCTTTCTTTCCTCCTCTCCTTTCACCTTTGTCCAGCCAGCTGGCTGTGGGGACAGCCTGCCCACTAGCTCTTCTATCTGTGGTAACAGAAAGCAGAGACACCTAATCCCAAGCTTCGTCTTGGACACTGCCCGGAGCTGAAAACCTCTACCCTCATCAGAGCCACCGGTGACCAGGGAGACAGGCCGGCACAGATGCTGCCGCCTTCCCTTCCTCGTCTTTGAATGGACATGCTGAGCATCGGACGGTGGAGCTGGATCTGGAGTTCAAAGGAAAAGCTGCAGAAGTAAATGGCTTGTCTAACCCACAAATGGAGGGTCAAGCTCCAATGGACCCGGGGATACGGTGTGGGCAGAGCGACAGCACAGAAGCTCAGGCTTTGAGTTCCACCCTTTCAAGTTCCACCCTTCGGTGTTGCCACCGATCATGCTGTGGGAGTCCTAATGGCAGCTCCGAGCCCGGATGCAATTAAGAAGTCACGGCCCTCCTGTCCCCTCTCTCGTGAGCCTAGGACTGAGCATCAGAACCTGCCCAACCAGTGAGTGAGGTCTGCAGTCCTAATTTGTTCTCAGGCACAGAGAGAGTAAACCTCTAGAAGAGGAGCTCATATACAGTCGGACTGGATGCTCACTTGCCCACACAATTTAGGGGAGGCTGAGAGAAGTCTGTTCCCTACCCAGATATGTCCAGCTCCTCACCCACCAGGTCTCTGAAGTTTGATTCCAAAAGCATTTTCATGTGGGTGAAGGGCCATCAGTTATACGCAACTAAGAATACACAATAACAGGGGTCTCGAGCATTCTATTACACTTGCCATTATGGATGAATCCTGAGTAGCGAAAAGACACAGAAAGAGGGCTTCCTCCCTGGCCTTCCTGCGTAAAGCCATCCCCCTGGCGAGTTTTGAGATGTTCACATGAAATGAAAAGGACCGAACTCTCATCTCGCCTGGGGGTCCAAGGAACTCCCAGTGACCCTGTGAGACTAGAGGTTGTGAATAAAACTGGGCTTGGCTGAGGGGATTGCTGCATTTCTGTATTTCCTTCACCAGCCCCTTGGTATCGGAGTAGACAGCAGCCAGTGGAACCAACTTCAGGGGACACTGCCTGATGCAGATGAAACCAAGATGGCGTCCCCAACTCCAGGTGGGGATTGTTCAGTTTGCGTCGCGGAAAAAATTCCCCGGCTTCATGTTGCATACCCAACCCGGGAGAGACAAGGGTTGGGACCCTCTACGCCACCTCCTTCTCCAGGGGGAGGGACAGCCACTCCCTTTTGACAAATGAGAAATATGAGATGTGAGAATGGAAGCCAGAGGATGGCATGACCCAGGGAAGGGCCATGAGCCAACGAAGCAGGAGGCTCCCGAAGCTGGAAAAGCAAGGAAAGAGATGCTTCCCTGGGGCCTCCAGACGTGTAAAGAGAATAAATTTGGGCCATGATAAGCCACCACGTTTTTTGGTAATTTGTTACAGCAGCAGTGAGAAATGTATAGATGTTAGCTGCATGGAGGCATTGGACTTGACATTCACAAAGAATTCGCCTGGAAGCCAAAGATTTGGGTGTTCCTCTTCTGTTACCTTATCTATGACCAGGCATCTGAGGAACTTGAGAACATCCTGTCAGTCTCACACACCCCCAACCACTCCTACCTGCCCAGAACACGGTCTCATTGGAAGCCACCATATTTAATGAGTGATTTTGATTTCAACTCTGAGAAAGGGACTGATATATGTTCAAAGCAGCCTAGCAGAGTCATTCATGTTTCCAAAAAAATGCTGAGTGTGGCCTATGTGCCGGGCAGACGTAGATCCTTATGAGGATCTGCTCCTTACGAGGCCGGACCTCCATCAAGGGGTGAGCTCTGCACCCAGCTGGGTCCAAATCAAAGCAAACTTAACTTCAAAGATGCGTGACTTCGAGCAAGTTATACCCACTCTCCCCCACCGTGTTCTAAGCCATGAAATGACCACAATCTTCCCATTCAACAAGACTCTCCTGAGAATTAACGGAGAAGATCCGTTTGGAGAGCCTGGCACCTTGCCTTCCTCATGTGATGCGTGCCAGGGAAAGGTGAACGGGTCATGAGCTTTGTTTTGGTAGCCTAGGTACACCGGATGGCCACCTCCTAGTCCGTGTTCCCACTGTAATTCTCGAATTGTCCAGTCTGAGTGAGCCCCAAGCGTCAGACTGAACAAATGACCCTCATCCTTCCAGGAGGCCTCCCTGGGTCCAGCACTCGTCAGGAGCTCTGAGGTCCTCGGAAGAGTGAGCCCAATCCACTGAGCTTTGGGAAATCCGGAATTATCTGGGGGGACCCAGCTTGCTGCAACTCTGATGATGCTCAAAGCGAAGAAGAGGATGGCTTCACGCACTTGCTTCTCCGGTTTATAAAAGATGGCAGGGCTTCTGTGCCAAGCGCAGGAATGATTAGTCTGCAGGAGAGAATGGGGAGTTTGGACTCAGTTATCAGGGGACGGTCCCTGGAGGGAACTCCAGGCAGCTTCGGCTGAAGCCACAGGGACTGCGGCCAGAGCCACCGGCGTGTTCAGAGCCGCTTGCTGGTTGGTGTTCAAGCCTCACACCAGCCGTCCTGGTTAAGGCCCTGGAATGGAAATCCCAATGAAGAAGAGTCTCCCCCGACCATACGGAAGGAGAGAACGGCCACATTTTACGAGGTGGATTTTACTTAATGACCCCATCCAGCTCGTGAGACGGCGTTTTAATGACCCTCAAAAAGCAAGTGTTCTACCCAAGCCCCTCCCGCCCACACCCCTACCCCCACCCCCATCAGAGCCCAGGAGATAGGTTAAGACATTGGAGCCAAACTAATTGAAAGACCAGACTGCACACGGCCAATTCAACAGCAACCCCCCTCCCCCCAAAGTTAGGTTTTTTGCTTCTTTTTTTTTTTTTAATTCTTTAGTGCTTTACAAATTTGCTCAGTGAGTCTTCATGGATTTTATCGTCAGAAAAAAAAGAAAAGGAAAGACACAAACCTTTCCTTTTCCAGAAGGTTTCTATGTCCAAAGGCCAAACATAAAGGAAAACCAGACTAGCCGACTTCTTAGTGGACAGCCTAGCAGTTCAGGCACAGTGCAGACACCACCCAGTGAATCTGCAATGGGGTCCCCTTCAGACCCATGTGTCGAGTTAGGACCCGGTTCCAGGAGCCAAATGCCTTGCCCGTGTCCACACGTCACTCAGGTGCGTCATTCCCCATCCAGAACTGCCTCCTTAGAAACACAAGCTCCCAACCAGGTATTTGCACATCTTGGGGCCGGGGGTACAGATGAGTGCTGGATAATGCGTGCCTTGTGTTTAGCCTGAGTCCTGGGGGAGGGGGGGGACAGGGGGTTGGGGGAGGGGCCAGGGGCCAGCTCTCCAAATCCTCACTCCAATGTGCTGCCCGCTGAACTCACAGACGTGACCGAGGATTGTAAAACTGCACCACAAACGACGTGGCTAATGCACCAGGACCCCCTGCAAGGGAGCCCCTCCAGGGTGAGTGAGGAAACGCCTAGAGACACCAGAACCTGCACAGGGCACAGGTACAGCTCTGGGGGAGGGGGGACATTGTTCTCCTTCCTCTGCTCATCCCAGTCCCCAAAGAGAAAGAGAAGGGTGGGCGAGGCCCAGGGAAAATGAAACACTGGACTCTGGCTATCTCTCTAGAAGAGCCTGTGAGCAATTCCGGCAGCATTTCTTTACACGATGGATGACTGAAATGCGAGCCACAGGGCCAACATCAGCAGGACAATAGAGTCCTGTGTGTTCCACCCGGGAGGAGCCCGGACACGCGGCAGAAAGAGGGGATCTGCAGACTAGGACCCTAACCCCTGTCCTGGGTTGAGTCACAAAGTACAAGTTGATTTTGTGTTTTGCAAGATGGTACCAAGGACCACACAGGAGGGGAGTCACCCCAACCCCTCTGGAATCTCAGGAACTGGTATCATTCTAGGCTTTTAAAACACGCTGGCCAAAACGCTGACCGTGGTATGAAGACGTCTTTCCTAATAAAGGATGGTCTCCAAAAAAAAAAAAAAAATCCAGCGGAATCCTTGTATTTGTCTTCTCCAGTGGGTCTTAGAGATCATCGTGTCCAATTATACAGACCAAGAGTTGATTCCCAGGGAAATCAAACAATTGGCCTCAGCTCTGTTTGTTGGTGGAAGAGCCTGGGATAAAGACCAAGCTTTCAGGCTCCAGGACATCTGTCCTACATATTCAAATGGTCAGTGAATTTCTCTGAAATCTCAAGTTTTCACTGCATTATGCTTTTGCAAAGGACGTGGACAAGTCCAAGTCTGAGGGTGTGGTCACACTGCTTGGGCAGGATGGAATCAACAGAAAGGAAAGTGGGTTTCAGAGATTCGGTTGTAAGTGCAGAGAGGGGCTGGCAGGTGACTCAGCCGTTCTAGATAATGGTTAACATTTTTCACCTTGTGGATAAAACTCTACATCACACACTAGCACTCCAATGTTTTCTGTTGGACTTTGAATGATCATGTGATTTTCCAGCGATTCCTATCATTAATTTTTAAATCTCTGCTTAGCTTGGAAATTGAAGGGAATTTATCTAGAGGAGTCAATCCTGACTGCTGTCCAAGAAAGACCACAGAGACGATTCTAGACTTTGGAGTGGATGGGGGGTTGAGGACCGAGGGGCCGTGGAACAGAAGACAGCATGGAGCAATAATGCTTCTAAATCTCCGAAATGTACATGGGACCAGTCACTGTTGTGGGGAAGGTAGCAGGGCGGCAGGGGTGGGGGGCAGGGAAGAATGGCATTTGAGTTTCTGGGTTTGAATTTTGTGAACAGACCTTTTTCTACTAAGTCCAAGTCAGGCACACAGTACTCACAAAGGATTTGCTTCCGTTATACAGTTCTTGATTAGGAAATACTAAAATGAGTCTGTGATGGGGAGGAGGAGTCTTTTAAAATGATTTTAAAACCGAAGGAGGGTTTAGAAAATAGACAGCTATCTCAGAAGGAGGGCTCTGAGGGCCCCCACTTCTGCGGCCTGTCTGCCTGGTGAACAACCCGGCGGCCGGACCGGGAGCCTCACCACAGTGGGTGTGCAGCTCTGAAGGGGAATGCCGTGTAAATGTCACACAGGTAGAGTGAGACACTGGAGTCTTGGTTTCTCTATTTCCTGATCTGCTTTAAAAAAAAAAAAAAAGTGGTTTTAAATAGACTCCAACCCAGACGCTTACTAGGTATTTGTTGAAAATGTGACGGCAACACTTTAATTCTAAGTTATAGCTTCATGAATTTCCACCGCCCTATCTGAGGGGTCCATAAACAGCCAAAGTGTTCAAGAACTAAGGCACCTATTTTCTTCTCATACGTTGGCTTTTCAAATGGTTTAAAGAAATAGTCCAACTTTGCACATGTATTTCACAGCTAACCTCGTGGGGAGAAGCTAAGGCACCTATTTCAAAAGTGAGGCAAAACA
Organism: Helogale parvula; assembly: GCA_004023845.1. NCBI lineage: Eukaryota > Metazoa > Chordata > Mammalia > Carnivora > Herpestidae > Helogale > Helogale parvula. Next base: position 14,421 of record PJEM01009786.1, on the reverse strand, counting down.
GGTTGAGAATTAATTAGGGATGATCATTTCCTCAGAAATATTCCAGCGATATGTTGGCTCTCCGGTCTCGTTCTGTTTTTCTAGACTAAACCCTCCCTCGCATTGCTGTTCTATAGATCACACCTTCTATGGATTTTATGTGAAGTCAAAAAAAAGAAAAAAAAAACCAAAACCACGAAAACACATGATACTGCTCCAAAGAAGGAACTGAATCATCGTTATCGCTATGTTTCAGATCCGTCGCACCATCTTCTAGAAGTATCTTCGAATGTTCGATCAAGGGACAGAATGATAAAAGGACACCTCTCTGAAGAAGTAGGAGCAGAAACGCCAGCAACCCCACAGTACCTGACACACAATGGAGCTGTGTGAGTCCCGAGTTTGAGAGTTTTCTATGTGTGTACAACACACACCCCCATCCCACCCCAAGAATGTCAAGAATTTGAACTCTCTCTTCTTAAGGTGAAAGAGCACAGACTCAGATCTGGTTAGGAAGAAAAGAGGTGGTGGATCCTGAGACACTGAAAGCACACAAGCAAACCTCCCGAATTTAGCATGGCAGGAGAGGACGGGACCCTTCGGTACCTCGAAAGTGGCTGGAAACAACGTCCCGGGTGCGGGTCATTAATCAGGAGCCAGTAAGATCTCCAGGGTGCAGCTCAGTAAGTCTCTAACTCCTTTATTTCAACATTTAGCCTTAGGTTTAAAATATTTGCTAAGAAAGCAGAGAGGCAATTAACAGAGATTTCAAAATGTGTGCCACGGTTACACATTCTGCCAACAGAGTAAAAGGAAACTATACAGCGTAAGTTACAAAAAAACGGTTATTTTCGTGTTCCGCAAACATGCCAATAACCCCTCCACTGTGGCGTTAATTCAATTCAGCAGGAGGAAAGGGAAACAGAGATGAACGCAAGCGCCAGCCCCACGCCTTCACGTCTCGCTGAGAAGCAGGAGGCATCCATCCGCTGGAGTCCGCTGGTGCATCTCCACCAGTTAATCTTCCCACTGCTCCTGCCAGGCGACCCGCGGGGCCCCCCGGGCCAGCAGGAGGGGCCACAGCGCACTGGGGGACACAGAAGGTACCCCAGCCCGCCCCCCCCACCCCAGCTGGGAGAAAGCCTCTGGGCTGCAGAGAGGGCTCCAGAGATGCGCAGCCTCCCAAAGGAAGGTCTGTGCACTCTCTGATCTCCTAGCGAATAACTTAACACCTTTGGGTTTTGTGTCTAAATTAGCGAGAGCTACCAGGTCCTACGAGGGCTCGGCCACCGCTTCGATGCGATGTTATTTGGTTGTTTTCAAAATATTTTCATTTTACTGTGTATTCTTACAGTATTATTCCAACAGCCCGGATGAAAGGCAGCGGTCACTAACACAGAACACGACAGGGCGCTGACAGTCAGGCGGCTGCTTCGGGGCCCCGTCTGTCCAGCCCAAGTCGCAGGCATGCACATCGGTAGCTCGGAGCACAGGCTGCGGGGTGCAGGGGGGAGGGGGCAGAAGCTGCTGTACCCTTAGAAGCTATTTAATAAATACCATCAAGAAACAAAATGGAAAATAGACCCTCTGGAGCACAACCACCTGAGGTCAACCGAATGTCATCTAGTTTATTCAACCAAAAAAAAAAAAAAAAACCCAAGAACTTGAGAAAGAAGGAAAATATTAAAACAAAGAGTAGTTCTTAACACTAGCAGTAAATAAATTTGTACAACAATGCAGTCTGTATAATATGATGAAATAAATCTACATCTTTTCTTATTTTGGTGCTTTGAATTATACATACAAACACAATTACAAGGAACTCGGTCGCAAAGCGTGCGGGCCCGGAAAAGGCTTCCTGAGCCCCCGTCACGGCATCGTGTGAGCGGTGACCCTGCTCGCCGGGGACTCGGAGACCCTCCTAGCCAGAGCGGCCCACAGCTCTGAACAAATGATTTGCCTACGACTTTTTTCTCTTTTTGTTTTGTTTTGTTTTTTTCCTTTTTTTTTTTCTGTTTTTTGTTTTTCTTTTAATGCATCAAACAACAACGGCCAGTGAAAGGAGACGACCCCGGCCGCAGGTCCATTTGAATAGCAGACCTAGTTTCTTCTCCGTTTCCGCACTCGATTTCCCCATATTCCTTAGAACTCTCGGCGTCGTCCATGCCTTTCTTACAGCTACCCGGATGCGGTCAAGTCTTCTTCGAATGTACAGCGTGTCTTAGGATATAAGTTATATGCAATGTTCAGCACAGTTGCTTGCTTGCTCATTTGTTTTCACAGCACTAGAGAGACCCTGTTAAATAGTGAAGAGGAGTCTGAATGGCTTATTCACAAATGGGATCCAGATTCAGTGACCGAGAACACAGACTCCACAGCGAGCGCCTCTGTGAAAGTGGCAAACGTCCTTTTGCTTTCTGCCTTCCAAAAACATAAATCCGTCGGCTTTCAGCTTCATGATTCTGCTCCTGCAAAAATGCACGTAGAAGGGGCTGGAGGGACTCTCGCCCGGAGGCCTCGAAGCGTCGAGCAGGGACTCTAACCCATGGCGGTGACCATACTGGACGGGTGGTGAGGTCCGAAGGAGAGGCTGGACGGCGGGTGCATGGGCGTCGGGGTGGTCAGCATGTGGCTCGAGTGGCTGAAGGGGGAGATGTGGCTGAGAGAGGACATGTGTCTGGAGAGGGCGGCCGGGTTGAAGGAGCCGCTCTTGGGGAAGTCCTCCAGGGTGTCGTGCACCTTTTTGCACTTTTTGGATTTGCTAGACATTTTCCGGTTTCTGGTTTGGATGCCTTCCTTCTTCATAGTCAGGGGTCTGTTAATCTAAACAAAGATCAATTTTTTTTTTTTTTACACTTTCTGGCTGGCTCTGAAAGGGGACCTGGGCTTTCGCCCCGGTGCGCGGCTGCTCTGACCGCCCCTCACTGGGGATCTGCTTTGGGCCCTTCCTCCCACCCCTTCCTGTCCCCTTCCCAGGGACCCCGAGTCCCCCAGCTCCGGTCTGTGGAGGAGCGCTGCCCGTCAGCCTCCGTCGGCTTCAGCAACCAAGAGATCAGGGTAAGGGGTCCCAGGCAGAGGGGGTTCTCTATTTACGTTTGTCCACACCAGTCACTTGGAGGAAAATCTGTCTCGGGAAGCTGCGTTCCGGGGACCATATTCTAGGGACCCACCCATCTGACTGCATGTGGCTGGTAGCAGAAATGTAACTTGTCTTATTTCCTTGACTCTCCTTAGAATGTTTCATGAGCACAGGGGCAACCGAGGCATCTTCAAGAGGGAAACAACACTTTATCTCCTTATCCAAAATGTATGCCACGACCATAAAACCACAGCCAGCGCGCCTGACCCGGAGGGTGTAGGCCGTCTGCCCCAAGACGAGGCTGCACCCCTGTTCAAAGTACTTCTCAGTCGCCTCCCTCTGCCCGGCTGTACCGCAGGAAGCGGCGAAGGCTCGGGATGGTGTGTTACCATAGCGCGCCCCCCAAAAGGTAGCCTGTCGGCCCTGTCCCGGCAACTTCCATCCCTGAAAGCTGCCGTTCCCACCCCGTTCTGGCTGTGCGCTTCTACCTACACCGACGGCCAACCAGCCCCTGGCCAAGGACCTGACGACCACTTTGGGGCGCCATGGGGACATCCCCGGCACCCTGAAAATTGTGGAGCAAGAGTGGGGTCCGGGGAGGAGAACGCAAGGCCCGGCCCCGAAGGTCTGCGGCCGGTCTCAGCACCGAAGGCAGCACACGCCATCTCTCTCTTTTCGAGAAGCCTCTGTTTTGTTTTTAAAACACATTTGCTCGGTTGGGCGGGGGAGGGGGGTAGAAAGAAGAGAGGGGACTTTACAGAACCTCAGAGATCATCCCCCACAAAGAGTCAGAAGGGGCTTAAACTCAACGGCAGACGTGTGCCCCACACAGCAGACCACACACCCAGCCGTGCATCGGGGGAAGGCGGCGGGCCAACCCGAGGAGAGACTGCCAGGATCTCCGTGGTTCCTGACTCCTTCGGGAAAAGCAACATCTCCCGCCCCGGCCCTCGAGGACAGAGAGAGACAAGACAAGACGCTCCTTCTGGTCCCTTGGCTCCAGGACCTACCTGATGGCTCCCAAAGCTAGAAAAGGAACCGTCAAGGAAGAGAGGTTCCAACAGTCCAGAGAGAAAGGCTCTCAGCAAAGCTCCTAGAAGCAGCAGACATGGCTTCCTGAGGTCACCCTGATGAGGGGCCCAGTGCTGACACCCAATCCCCCCTCTCACCAGGAAGGCAGACGAGGTAAAAGGTCATTGCCAAACGAACATCTCAGGGTTCCTTCTTCAAAGTGACAATCAAGATAGAGACACAGCCTACAGAGGTGATAGGAATCTACTGCCATATCACATCTTCCCCCAAGATAATGTCTAGACACACAGCTCCTCACTCTGATATCTAGACACACACAGCCAGATATCTAAATATAATATCTAGTTACACAGCGGCCCAAACCCAGATAACTAGTCGCAACACCACCTAGAGACACTGATCCCGAGATAGGTAGTTATCGAAACACCTAGATAAGAAGACGCGGACTAACTCCTCCCACACGCGCACAGGTGTCCAGGTGGGCATAACAAAACACGATGCCATTCGGACGCTAATAGATGAGAATCTCCTGCCGTTAAATACACATCAATTGCCTCCTTCTGTGAGGCCTTGCTAAACCGGAGGAGGCAGAAAAAACCACACTCGCTGGGGAGCAAGCTTCTCTCCCAGGAGCGAGCAGCGAGGAGGGTTCCCTGACGGTCCCTTGATTTGAGGAGCAATCCATCTCCTTCAGAACTTTCTTTACACTAGACAAACTGAGACCGCATCTCATCGTGGCTAAGTCGTCGGAGAAACTTAGAGCCGGGTAATCTGTCGTTCCTGCACTGCTATGGGAATAGGAAAGACATGTCTGTATGCAGGCCACGAACCGAACTCGGGCACGTTCTGAATCAGGAAAGTGTTAACTTTCCCCTGGTCCCCAGGAGTCCTGATGCCACTGACGTCCCCGGAAGGCCTGTGCTCGGAAATCAGTCCAAGCCCAGCTCTTCCGTTCCACCAGCCATGTCCCTTTGCACAAGACACTTGGTTCTCTGAGTCATAACTCCTTCGAGTCAAACGGAAATAGAATAATTTCTGCTCTGTCTACATCATGGGACTAGCTGAGGCTCCAATGTAATCAAGAAACTTGAAAGTTCTTTGAAAACCATGAGCTACAGCCAAGACAATCGGAGAGGCTGGGCAGATGACTGGCTGGCCCATAAACTCTGATGCCCCGAATCCTCCAGATTTTAATCACAGATCTGCTTATCTCCACTGCAGTGAGTGAGTGAGTCCCCAAAGTGCAAACGGAACTAGGGTTTCATTGCTAAAAAACAGGTGTGCACGCCAGTCCAGGGTCCGGGGGACAAGCGCCACTAAGGGTAGTTCTGCTAGGGTGCCACCCTGACTCCACAAACCTGAGCAGATCTCCCCCCCCCCCAACTCCCAGGTCGGATGAGGGGCCCACCCAGAAGGGCAGGGCGCCTGCCATTTCCCCCAAGCAGCCCCGGCCTCTGCCAAGGTCACACCGGCAGAGACCCTCTAGGGGAATGAGAGCAGAAGAGGACAGCGAGAGCCCGAGGGAGAGAAATGGCAATTCTTTGTTTGGGATTCACTGCACTTCAAGCGTCACTAGGTCCTGGCCTGTCAGCCAGAGTTATTTCAGGGGGAAAAAAAATCTGAATTTTTTTTTAAGGTGAACATATTGTAAAAGGGGAGGACCCCCAAGGGAAAGGAGCAGAAAGGGCCCACGGAGCCCAGGTGACTGGCCATCAGCACTCCACCACCAAGACACGCGAGAGGAAAGGAAAGTTTCTCTCCCCCGTCTCTGGATAAAGCTCACCCCGACAACATCTCCCAATCGCTTCATTTCACGTCGTTTACACGGAGAAGCTGCTGAAAATGCACAACATCGGCCACGCGAGGCTTCCGCCCCTCCAGTCACAGAACTGTCCCATCTCAGGACTTCTGGGCCGCGTGCCACACTTCTCCCAGATTCCATCTCCCTTTCCCGCTCACTCTCTTGCGTGCCCTCTCCCTCTCTCTCTCTCTCTCTCTCTCTCTCTCTCTCTCTCTCTGGTGCAAAAAGTTGAAACTGAGAGGAAACATCACTTGATCACTGTTCTCCCAAAGTGAGATGGGGAAGCGTGGAGCGGGCCACCTTGGCCGTCGGGTCGCCGCATGGAACAGCGCGGGGTCCGTGCAGACCCACGGCACCGCGTCGTGCTCCGCCCGAGCTCTCCGGCGGCCGCACTGTGCGCAGCCGCTTCCCTACTGCACTGGTCACCCTAGGCCGAGGCCGGGTGTGGGGCCCAGAGGAGGGCGCCAAGGCGGGGGGCGCCCGGGGCGGCGGCGGCTCCGGCCCATGACACTTACATTGTGCAGTTTGTAGTACAGCCCGCAGGCATTGCAGACGGGGTCTCCGTTGGCGTTTCTTCTCCAGAGAGTGGTAGTGGTGGTTTGACAGTTGGCGCAGGACGTCCCTGCCCTTCTTGCTGCCGACTGGGAGTGGGGGCCGAGCGAGAGAGAGAGAGAGAGAGAGAGAGAGAGAAAGGGAGCGGGTCAGATTAAAACAGATGTTAAGTGTGTTTTCAGAACTACGGAGACAGACTAAAAAAACAAAACAAAACTGTCATTGAAATCAAAACTAGCAAGTGGCCCACATGAAAGTCACGAAGATCCCTACAAGCTGCCTCAAGGAGAAAACGGCAGGCGATCGGCTGGCCTGAGACCGGGTCTGTGGTCCAGTGGTCAGCACGTGGCCCGCTGCTCCCTGGGGTGCAGGCCGGAGGGTCCCAGAGTTCACGCCACCTCCCTGTGCGCCAGGTGACTAATTTGTATGGGTGCCAACGCGGAATCCACCTGATTTGTTTCAATACCAGGCTCTCGGGATGGGGGCGGGGGTCTCTGTCAAGGGCAACCACCAAGAAGAGCAATTCTCCACGAGGCCACTGGCCATCACAACCTCCTAAGAGCAGAGGAGAAGGAAACTCAAATGTCGAGAGCCACGGACACATCCCAAGTCAAGAAATGCTGGATGAGAAAGAGAACAGAGGGCCAGCACCGTGGGACAATGTCCACGCAGGTGTGCGCGAGTGCGTGTGTGTGTGCCTGCATGCGCATGTGCTCACGGGACCTTGCCCGCTTAGGAGGCACCAGGCAGGGCGCCCGAGCCCCAGACTCGCACGAGCCCATCCTTTCTGGCCGGGTCCCTCCTGGGGACCGCCACCCTCATTCCCCTTCGGTGGCTTCCGGTTCATGAGACAGACTGAAAAGCACGAAGGATTCTGCTCGTGGACAGGAACCCCCGCCCGTCCTGTGTCCTTTCCCTTCATCTCCCTGCAGCTAGGTCTCTCCTACTGGCGGCCCCAGGGCAGGGCGCTGCAGGGCAGGTATCACGCCCGCCCGGCTTGAATTTTAATCATTCGATTGTGTCACTGCCTTGTTTCCTTGAAGAGGGTGATGGCTCTTTCACTTTTTGACGCGTTTAAATTAACAAGGGTCTTATTCTCGACATCCACGCTTTTAAAAAAGAATTTTTTTTAGCTCAGAAACTTTCCAGAGAAAATGAAGTTTAACCTATTACCTCTGTCTGTCAACCCCTCAGCCACCCATCCCCCCCAATGTAAAAAGAAAATTTTAACTGCAGAAGTATTCCCTGCTCTGGACTCAAATTAATTCTCAAAATGCAAGAGAAAGAGCAAGAATTCAGCTATCAGTGATCAAGAAAATCCTGGCATGTTTCCAAAAGCCCGGAATACAATCACAGGGATCGTGGCGTGCTTTTCTGTCAATATTTCGTCGAGCAAAACATTAGGCCAAACGTTTGCAGCTGCCAGATCCGGGAGCCCGGGTGGGAATTCTCGATTAACCTCTGAACTGTCCCCCAGACACATTCCTGTCCGCTCGGAGCCTGGGGCCTGCTTCCGATTCTATGTCTCCCTCTCTCTCTCTCTCTCTCTCAAAAATAAATAAACCTTACGAATTGTTTTTAAAGAATGTTAAAAAAACCGCGCTTATCTGTCATAACTGAGAAAGCTCCACTTTCTGGCTGCCCATTTTGGAATAATTCACCACAGTGCTGGAGGCCCCCTCGGGCCCCAGGCGTCCGTGCCCACCTGCCTCCGTGCAACCTGCTGAACTGAGTCGCAAACAACTTCCACTCACTCGTCTGCTCTCGGGATGGAAATGATACACAGAATCAGTGCTAATGACTCTGACAACGATGCTATCATGTGATTATTACTATCTTCCTGTACTTTCTTCTTTAAAAGAGATACTCAGATAGAGAAGATTAATGTCTACCCGGGGCACCAGATTTCCCAGCTCAGCAACTTTAAATTCGAGCTCCAGGCAGAGGCTCCTGGTGGGAGTCCTTCCCCGTAGACGGACAGTCACATAAATACAAGCAGGCTCAGAACTCGACTCGGGGCCACAGACTGGATGAGAACTGATACGGAACCTCTAAAAGCCACAGCGTTTGGCTGACTAGCGAGAGACCAAGTACACCAATAAAGCAAGCACACAGCCAGCCGGTAGACACACGGAAAACCTGGCAACACCGGACAAAAAAATATCCTACGGACCTTCTCTCCGGCCATTTCTTCTCTTTCCTGCATGAGTTTATTCAGTGTCAGACACACATCAGACAGAACGGCTAGCTCCAGTATGGGCTGGGTGGTCTGCACCGATGCAAAGGAGCAAGGCAAAATGAGCAAACGGGAGAGGCAGAGCCGGCGCGAAGGAATGGGAAACACAGGAAAGAAGAAAGAGAAAGTTCTAGGTACTCAGAAATCAAAGACATCTAAGGACAGAAAAGAAAAAAAAAATAGATCTATATCCTGAGTAGCTCTCTGGAGCTTATGAATTCTATGGAACTAAAAAGGTAAAACCACCCAGAACAGATGAGTAAGAAAGAAAAGACACTTTGAATGTGACAGCCAATAAACTCCAGAATTACAAGCAAGTATTACTCAGAGGTCTGGAGACTTATGAGAGATGAAGGAAGCCCCAGTTCTATAAAATGCACGTAGACCCTTCCTATGCAGTCTGCCCAGACAGAAGAAACCCCGAGAAAATGTCAAGGGCGCTCTTGCTCATTATTCAGTCCATCGTCTGAGACTTTACACCCTCTTTTTCCTTCCTATTTTTTTTACCTTGAAAAAAAAGTCCAGTTATGGTGATGGTACCGCGACTTATTTTAACAAGAAAGTTTTTGTTGTCAGTTTTGTTTCTTTTCCTCTTTCTTTTTTTCTTTCTTTTTTTTTCTTTCCCTCCTTCTTTCTTTTTCTTTTTTTTTTTTTTCTTACTAAGGCCAGGTTTTGAGTGATTCAGAACATTCTTTTGTGGTGCAATCATATTCATTCTGTGCTAACACCTCCAGCCATTTTTTTTTTTCAAACACGTCTTGTTCTGATACGTTCAAACATCTTGATGTTTAGGTTGGGGAAGCCAAGTTGTTGTTTATGAGTTATCGCCAGTGCTCAGATATCCGGCAGCTTTTTCCTAGGAAGTTAGCTTTGCACATGAGAGAAAGGGAAAAAAAAATACCCAAGTGCATGGGGACTAGTCGGGGGAGGTGGAGAAAAGCTGGAGAAAGGGGGCAAAGATCAGAAGGAATCAAGCTTAGAGACCAACCACCGCCAAAAACTAAAGTCACGTGGGCATTTCCATCCCTAGAAAGTTTTTCCTTCTGAAAAGGATGTGAAAGGTGTTGAGTTGCACCAAAATCTGATGGAGACGACAAATAACTCTTTGAAAAGAATGCAGAGGATTTGTTTCCCGCCCCCCCAACACACACACACACACACACACACTTAGAATTTGATGGATGCTGTTTTATCCATTAATCTGCGTGGGGAAATTCCCCTCCTCCCCTCTCTACTGGGTGAATGTCATCACCACAAAAAGCATTTTGATCTCTTGACTGTGGTTAGGTTATCATTTGCCAAGCCTGCTTTTATTTGTCTGTTACCTACACTTGCTATTCAATCCGAACCTGAGGTACCAAAGACAAGCTTACAAATGAACTTTTCCTGTTAGTTTTCTTTATAAACGCTGGGCGGTGCCAGGTTTTCTCGAGTAGTCCTAACGGTCAGGAAATCTAAGAAAGAAAGAAGCAGGGGATTAGAAGCCCTCACCCTACCGATGGTAGTGCAAAGGGGGAAATAAGACCAAATGTGACAGGAGACCCAGAGGCAAGACAGGAACCACACAGTTTTTCCCAAAGGAATTAGCTGTGGAAGGTCCTCAGTTCTTAAGACCCCGGAGGACGGGCAGATCCGCTAGATTCGCTGGCCGAGGCCTGTGAAAGTCAGTTCATGGGCCCCGTGAAGCTTCAGGCATGGGCGCACGAGACGCAGCCATGGCACTATGGAAGCGCAAAGACTGTGTTCACTGCCCAGGAGGCCTGGCACTTCGGGGCAGGTCCTGGATGGTGGCCGGCATGTTCCACCTGCGTGCTACATGTCGCGGTCACCATCCGCGAAACTTCAGTCCCTTGCTCTACTCCCCTGACAGCTCTCATGCAAATCCTTTAGGGATCTGAGCACCAGAAAGCCAGCATCCTTAGAAATTGGACAAGTGACTTAGGAAACGTCAAGACGAAAAAGAGAGAGAAAGGGGTGCCAGGGTGGCTCAGTCGGTTGAGCATCCGACTTTGGCTCAGGTCATGATCTCGTGGTTCGTGGGTTCGAGCCCTGTGTTGGGCTCTGTGCTGACTGCTAGCTCAGAGCATGGAGACTGTCTTTGAATTCTGTGTCTCCCTTTCTCTCTGACCCTCCCCTGCTCACACTGTGTGTGTGTCTCTCTCTCTCTCTCAAAAATAAATAAAACACTAAAAAAGAAAGAAAGAAAAAGAGAGAGAATGAGAGAGAGCTTTTTTGTAAGTTTAAGTCGAGAAAAAAAAGGAGAGGGAAAAAAACAAAAACCTATCCCAAGCAAGCGGACATGATTTTGAGCGCCCTGCCAATTTCCTGCAGAACACTCTCTTTCCTGAAGGGAGGAAATTAAAAACACACAATGGTTAGCGTCAGATCAGCGCCTCCTCGGGCGGACTCACCAGCCTTCGCTTGGGTTTGATGAGGGGTCGGTTCTGCCCGTTCATCTTGTGGTAGAGCCCACAGGCGTTGCAGAGGTAGTGGCCGGTGCCGTCGCGTCGCCACAGCGGGGTCGAGGTGGCCCCGCAGTTAACACACTCCCTGCCTTCTGGAAACAAGACAGCACATAAGTCACTTACGGAGAGCAGACACACAGAAGACGCTGATGGCGCTCGCTGGGAGCCCAGGGGGTGAAAGTAGAATCCAGGACCCTTCTCTCTCTCTCTTCTCCCTCTTTTGGGGAACTTTTCTACCCCCACCTCCCTCCAGGGGGCCCCCAGGTGGACCAGAGCCACCGCATGGCCCTGACCACATTCAGCCCCGGCCTCAAGAAGTGGCACATGAAGCAAAGGCAGCAGGACCCTGCTCGGGGACTGCCCGACTTGACCAGAAAGATCGGCCCCAGCCAAGGAGGAAGGCAAATTTCAACTTGAAATCGTTCCGAGAAAATTCTGAGTCCTGGACAATGGCAGAGAGAAACATTCGACGCCTTTCCTTCAAAGGAAAACAAAGGTGCCCCATTACCATCGCCGGGTCTGTCTATATAGATTGATTCAGTCACAGAGATTAGGACGGGGTGGGGGGGGGGGGGGGAAGGAAAGATTAATCAATGCCTAGATAGATAAACAGATAATAAATAGATGAATGGATTGATCAATTGGCTGATTGATTTTAGGACCCCAGGCTTTCGATTTTACTTCCAATAAAACGTAAATGTCCCTGGTTGGCAAGTAATAGATGAGGGCCCAATGGGATCTGCTCATTTCTCCCACCATCTTTTTTTTCTCTCCAGAAAAGGCCAAGGTCTCCTAGAATTTTCCAGCCACTGAGCCAGAGACTGAAGGGGAAGTGTGACCCCAGCTGGACCAGGCCAGGAGGTGTTGAAGGGAAGCTGGGCAGTCTGCAGGCAAGGCTCCTGGACCTGCAGGCAGGGGGAGGGGGCGGGTTCAGGAGAACAGGACAGTTAAGGGAGGGGGGGGCCACCTCCTTAACCTAGGCCTCTCTGCAGTTGCTTTTTTTCCAAAAAAACAAACAAACAAAATAAACAAAAAAACCGGCCAGGCCGGTTCAATCAAAGGACAGGAGAGTGACCCAGACCCATCTCCGGAGGGAAGGAGGAGAGGCTGCAGGAGAAAATCCCTCAAAATACCCTCTGAGTGCCGCGGGGGAGTCTGATCCCTGATTTTGGGAGAAGACAGGGAAGGCAGTTTCTGGGAGAACCTGCCCAGCTCTGGGGGGGCCCTCATCCTCCCAAGTATGATGGGTGTGGACCAGCATCTCCACTGGCAGAGCCAGACTGGGAGGAGCCCCCTCACCCCCCCATCCTGTCCCTGCTCCCCCCACCCCCACCGAGGACCCAGGACCCAGCAGGAGCTCTCTCCGGAGGAGGACTCTCTCTGGGGTCCCAGGAGGGAGGTGTGAGAGGGAGGAAGGAAGGGGAGAAGGAGGAGCCCCCAAAGGCTGTTTTAGGAGATTAATCGGCTAACTCCAAACCACCAGGAAGACAGCGTGGAGGAAGCAAACCGGACAGGCAGCTTGGGGACCTGGACGGCTCCCCGTGCAAGGAGCACAAGGCTGGCTCGGGGCTCAGGGACCTGTCGGCCTTTGGAAATCCCTAAGCCAACTATGAAGGACTTGGGGGGGAGGGGGGCGCGCATCTGTAAGCCTGTTGTTTTTCGTGTTTTTTTTCCCTCCAGGGCCAGGTTCTAGGGAAGGAAAAAGACTTTCAGAAGTGGAGGGGTTTTGCCTGACACTGGAGTTCATGACGGCACGGAATAGTTTGTGCCCATTTGCCTTCTGCAAAAGGAACATAAGGAGTTAAGAGAAATTCTATATATTTTTTTTTCCTCCAAATTCCATAAAAGGTCGGCAGAGCGCTGCTGGGATCGTTCCTGACGCGGGCAGCCGTGTTCTGGGCGCACATGTGCGGGGGCTCCACACTTTCCACCAGACTCAGAAAGACTGGGGCCTGAACTCCAGCCAGACACCTTGCGCTGGGGTCAGAAGGGAGGCTGTGGGGGAGGCAGGGAGGCGGGGAGGAAGGAGGAAAGGGCGAGTGGGCGAGGAGAGGGCTCCTACACCAGCCGAGCCAGGGCCGGGGGGGGGCAGCCCCGGGTCCCAGGTAGGCACTGGCTCAGCCCTTTCTGGGGGCAGCAACACGGGCCTGTCCTGGCTGGGGGGCCCCTCCCAGGTGCCCATTTATTCTGTCCCTTTCTCCCAGGGGCTTGGGGAGGAGTCCCCACTGCCCCTGAGGTGGGACCGGCAGCCTGGGCACCCTGGCCTGGGGATCTCCCGGCCTGACGTGAGCAGTCTGATTTCCTTTCCTTTGTCAGGCGGCCGGGGACGGTGACAGCTTCCTTTTCAGAGGGACCTTCAAAAACTAGCAACGGCTGCCTCCTCAGCAAGGCTCTGCACACTAGAGCAATTTTCTGTCTTGATTCGCTCTGCAAGTTTGCTATTGCCTCGTCTGACTTTTTCTTATTTTTCCTTTTCTCATTGTTGCCTCCATTGTGTGACTTCAGCAAACAACCAATTTTCCCAACGGAGGCCCAACTGTCTCCTGTCCCCGCTCCCTGGCTGGCGGGAGCTGCTCAGACAGACACCTCTCTCTTAGGTGACAAGAACCACAGAGGCCTCTCGACATTCGACCGCCATGTTCAAACACCCCTTAGCCTCCAACTGAAATCCTGAGAAACTGGGATGGATGGAAAGGGGTGGGGGCAGAGACTTCGAGATGCCCACAGTCAGACAGACCAGGGTGGGGCCAAGCTCTCAGGCTTGGTCTTTTGTTTGTGGAGGGAGACCCAGCCCTGGCAGCACTGGCTGTTAGAAAAGCACTAGGCGCCTAACCACCACCTCAACCGTTTCTCCAAACTGTGACAACCCTCTCTTCTCCACCTTCGGCAAGCGCATTTGCAAAGCCGACTTCAAAAAAAAAAAAGAAAGAAAGCAACCACTAAAACCCAGAAACCCAGAGAACTCCGTCCTCAAGAGAAGTATGCCACTGACACCCCCTTCACCTCCTTCCTGCTCCCACACTCCCGAAAGTACCAGCTCCCTGGCTGCCCAGGTGCCTGCTCTGGGCTGTCGGACTGTGAGAAAGGAATAAAAAGGAGGAAGTAAAAAGCCAGATTGCCAGGTCTTCTGTCCTCTCCTTCCCCCGCCCCCCCCCAACATGAAAAGTAAATAACAATAACAATAGGAGCAGAGGAGCTCCAGGTTCTGGTTTAGGGTCACTGCTGCTCCCCCACCACACACACACCGGCCCCCAAATGTTCAGAGGAAAGGTGGAGA
>PJEM01009785.1:0-68240 GCA_004023845.1 Helogale parvula | reverse complement strand
CAACAGCATATAAAAAGAATTATCCATCATGATCAAGTGGGATTCATTCCTGGGTTACAGGGATGGTTCAATATCTGCAAATCTATCAATGTGATTCATCACATTAACAAAAGAAAGGATAAAAACCATATGATCCTGTCGATAGATGCAGAAAAAGCATTTGACAAAATACAGCACCCTTTCTTAATAAAAACCCTTGAGAAAGTCGGAATAGAAGGAACTTACCTAAACATTATAAGAGCAGTCTATGAAAAACCCACAGCTAATATAATCCTCAATGCGGAAAAACTGAGAGCATTCCCCCTGAGATCAGGAACACGACAGGGGTGCCCACTCTCACCACTGTTGTTCAACATAGTGCTGGAAGTTCTAGCATCAGCAATCAGACAACAAAAAGAAATAAGAGGCATCAGAATTGGCAAGGAAGAAGTCAAACTTTCACTTTTTGCAGATGGCATGATACTCTACACGGAAAACCCAATCGACTCCACCAGAAGCCTTCTAGAACTGATCAATGAATTCAGTAAAGTCGCAGGGTACAAAATCAATGTACAGAAATCAGTTACATTCCTATACACCAAAAATGAAGCAGCCGAAAGAGAAATTAAGAAACTGATCCCATTCACGATTGCACGAAAAACCATCAAATACCTAGGAATAAACCTAACCAAGGATGTAAAAGACCTATATGATGAAAACTATAGAAAACTTATGAAAGAGATCAAAGAAGACACCAAGAAATGGAAAAATATTCCCTGTTCATGGATCTGAAGAATAAACATTGTGAAAATGTCATTACTACCCAAAGCAATCTACACATTCAATGCAATCCCCATCAAAATTGCACCAATATTCTTCTCAAAACTAGAACAAACTATCCTCAAATTCGTATGGAACCACAAAAGACCCCGTTTAGCCAAAGTTATATTGAAGAAGAAAACCAAAATGGGAGGCATCACAATCCCAGACTTTAGCCTCTACTACAAAGCTGTCATCATCAAGACAGTATGGTATTGGCACAAAAACAGACACATAGACCAATGGAACAGAATAGAGAACCCAGAGCTGGGCCCACAAATGTACGGTCAATTAATTTTTGACAAAGCAGGAAAGAGTATCCGATGGAAAAAAGACTGCCTCTTTAGCAGGTGGTGCTGAGAAAACTGGACAGCAACATGTAGAAGAATGAAACTAGACCAGTCTCTTACACCATACACAAAAATAAACTCAAAATGGCTGAAGGACCTGAACGTGAGACAGGAAACCATCAAAACCCTCGAGGAGAAAGTAGGGAAAAACCTCCTAGACCTCCACTGCAGCAATCTCCTACTTGACACATCCTCAAAGGCAAGGGAAATTAAAGCAAAACTGAACCCTTGGGACCTCATCAAGATAAAAAGCTTCTGCAAGGCAAAGGAAACAATCAAGAAAACTAATAGGCAACCGACAGAATGGGAAAAGATCGTTGCAAATGACATATCAGATAAAGGGCTAATATCAAAAATGTACAAGGAACTCACCAAACTTCACAATCACAAAACAAATAATCCAGTGAAGAAATGGGCAGAAGATATGAACAGACACTTCTCCAAAGAGGACATCCAGATGGCCTACAGACACATAAAACGATGCTCAACATCACTCATCATCAGGGAAACACAAATCAAAACCACACTGAGATACCACCTCACGCCAGTGGCTAAAATGAACAAAGCAAGAGACTATAGATGTTGGAGAGGGTGTGGAGAGACAGGCACCTTCCTACACTGTTGGTGGCAATGCGAATTGGTGGAGCCGCTCTGGAAAACAGTGTGGAGGTTCCTCAAAAAACTATCGATAGAACTCCCTTATGACCCAGCAATAGCATTGCTGGGGATTTACTCAAGAGAGACAGAAATGCTGATGCATAGGAGCACATGTACCCCAATGTTCATAGCAGCACTGTCAACAATAGCCAAAACATGGAAGGAGCCCAAATGTCCATCACCTGATGAATGGATCAAGAAGATGTGGTATATATTCACGATGGAGTACTACATGGCAATGAGAGGGAATGACATATGGCCTTTTGTAGGAAAGTGGATGGACCTTGAGGATGTCATGCTGAGCGAAGTAAGCCAGGCAGAGAAGGACAGAAACCATATGTTTGCTCTCATAGGTCTAGCAGGAAAACAGGAGAGACCTAATGGAGAACCAGGGGGAGTGGAGGAGGGAGAGAGAGTTGGGGAGAGAGAGGGATGCAAAACTTGAGAGACTATTGAATGCTGAAAATGAACTGAGAGTTGAAGGGGAAAAGGGAGGGGGGAAAGAGGTGGTGGTGATGGTGGAGGGCACTTGAGGGGAAGAGCACTGGGTGTTGTATGGAAAACAATTTGACAATAAAATATTATGGAAAAAATAAAAAAATTAAAAAATAAAAAATAAAAAATAAAAAGATGCATGGACACAACTTCACACACATCTGTGGCACACTGTATTATTCACCCCAACTATTCAGCTTTCCTTGTATCCACAACCTTGTCATGGCCTCCGCACGGGTGAGGCACTTTTCCACCTTTGACTTTGGGCTTGACCACGAGGCTTGCTTTGAATGACGGTACGTGAGTGAAAGCAACAGTGAGCCTGACCCATACCTGGGCTTTAAGAGACAAACAATAAACGATTATTTTTCTATTCAGCTGAGTTTTTGTGGTTATTTGCTGCATTTCGTTTTGTAGCACAAGCTGATACAAAGGAGGCATTATTTGTAAAAGCGAATAATTGGAGACTCCCCAAATGTGTGTCAATAGGGAGCTAACTGAATATACTATGGACAAACTACACAAAAGATCGTTATGCTTTATGCTCAGATTTTTTAAACAGCAAGAACAACTGCCATTTAACCAGATCAATTTTAAATAATCATAAGCAACTGTTTTTCTCGGGAGTCTTCAAATAGTTTTTGATGTTTTATTTAAATTCCAGTTAACACACAGTGTAATATTAGTCTCAGGTGTACCATATAGTGATTCGACACTTCCATACATCATCCGATGTGCATCACGGCAAGTGCACTCCTTAATCCCCATCACCAATTTCACCCATCTCCCCCTCCCCCCCAATTCCCCACTGGTAACCATCAGTTTGTTCTCTACAGTTAAAAGTGTATTTCTTGGTTTTCTTCTCTCTCTCTCTTGTTTTTCTCTTTGCTCATTTGTTTCTTAATTTCCATGTATGAGTGAAATTATGTAATATTTATCTTCCTCTGGCTGGTTTATTTCACTTAGGAATTATACTCTCTAGCTCCATCCAATTCTCAGCAAATGCCAAGATTTTGTTCATACACATACATGTACACACAAACACACAACCTCTTCTTTATTCATTCATCAGTCAGTAGACTGGACACCTGGGCTGTTCCCACAGTTTGGCTATTGTAGATAATACTTCTATAAATGTTGCAGTGCATGCATCACTTTTTTAATTTTTTTGTATTCTTTGGGTAAGTACCTAGTAGTGCAATTGCTGGATCATAGAGTAATTCTTTTTTTAACTCTTCGAGGAACTTCCATATGATTCTCCAGAGCGGCTGCACCAGTGTGCATTGCCATCACCAGTGCACAAGAGTCCTCTTTCTCCATATCCTCACCAACACCTGTTGTTTCTTGTGTTGTTTATTTTAAACACTCTGACAAGTGTGAGGTGATATCTCACTGTAGTTTTGATTTGCATTTCCCTGAAGGTAAGTGATGATGAACATCTTTTCATGTGTCTGTATGTCTTCTTTGCAGAAATGTCTGTTCATGTCTTCTTCCCAATTTTTAATTGGATTTTTCATTTTTGGGGTGCTGAATTTTATAAGTTCTTTATATATTTTTGGGACTGAGATGTGTTGATAAAACAGAGAAATGGATCAAGACTTGAAGGCACTATCATGGGTGCAGATGTCTGGAGAGATCTGTTTTATTACTCCAGACACATGGAAAATCTTAGGTAGATTTTTACAAAAATAATTGGAAACATCATCGATCTTGAATTCTAGAGGGAGAAAATTTCCAAGTGTTATAGACAGAAAGAGATCTGAAAGCCAATGTTATGGGCCACAGCTCATGTCAGAACCTCTCAAGTTATGGGAACAAGTTCTATTATCTGTGATTTCTGGGTCCGTTTCAGTTTATTGATTTATAGCCTCATTGTGGTTTTGTATTATGATGTTTTACATGCTCTTGCATTTTTGATTGGATGCCAGGCATTGTGAATTTTACATCATAGGGTCCTGAAATTTTTGAATTCTTATAAATATTCTTGAGTATTTTTCTAGGGTCCAGCTAAATTACTTAGAAAGAGCTTGCTCCATTTCTCTGTTTTATCAACACATCTCAGTCCCAAACATGAAGGACAAAAATTTATCCTGATCCTTGAACAAGAATCTCCGTCGTGTCACGTCATACTAGTGATAACCAAGCAAGAAAGCAAAAATTGATAGAGATGTGCATCCAGTACAACCACTAGATGGTGCCGTGTCTTCACATTTCATCAACACTAAAATCCAGAGGGGAATTGAGTCCTTTACAAGGGACACCCAGCAGACTGCTGCCCTACTTTGTCATTTCAGCTGCCTGCCTTACTTGTTGATGATCCTGGGAGAAGGGAGTGAGTGTAATACGTCTCTGCTTTGCTTAACATGAAAGGGAGCTTTAAAAAAATTTTTTTTATGTTGATGTTGCCTGTGGTGAGTTTGAGTATTATCCATACAGACCCTGAGATGAATTCTGATTCTGCCATCCCTTCCTCTACACAGGCTGCTTGCCTTACTCGCCTGCCTGGCCCCAGATTCCAGAATTCCCCAGGGCCTAGGGTGGATTCCTCTCCTGTAAGAAGCCTTCCCTGACCTTTCCCATTAACTATTATCTCTCTTTTCCTACATTTTTACAAGATTTTTGCTTTGTCCTTTATTAGATAGTATAGTGTCATTCTGGGGAAGCTATTTTACCTATCTGAGGCTCAATTTGCTCTCTATGTAATGGAAGCCACTGTAGTAAAACCTCAAGAATGTTCTAATGAAAATATCATAACAATTAGCACAGTGACTAATACACAGCAAACTCTTGTGGATATATTTATTTACCAGACTTCTTCTATAAGGAAAGTATCATTTGTCACTATCTTGTGCTTCATTCATAATCTGAGTAACTATTTCTTGACCACTGGTAATGTGCCAAATATCTGCTTGCTGCTACAGATGAAGTAGTGAATAAAAACTACATGATCCTTGTCCTCACAAGCCTTAGAGCAGAGGAAGCGAGAGAGAGATAAATCATCCCAGTAAGCTCTACAAGAGAGACAGTACAGGGTGTTATGGGAGCATGCAGCAAATTAACGTATCATTTAGAATTAGGAAGTCCCCCTCGAGGAAGTACTTATTATTTAAACTGAGCTGGATAAAAATAGCAGAGGTTAGCCAAGTAAAGCAGAAAAATGGGGAGGGGCTTTGATCCAGCCTGTAAAGCCCCAAAGGCAATAAGGCCAGGGCTTGGTGAACTAATGGCTTTCAAACGCTTTTTCCCCCAGCAACTTAGAAGAAATATATTTTACATCATAGCACATACACAGACTCAAACACACGTGAGTCAAGCAAGGTTTACCCCAACCTTGTTAACCTTACTGGAAAAACGTATTCTTATATTTTCTATTCTGTTTTCTTTTATTTGAAAATCTTTAGTTGCACCTCACAACAAAGGACCAAAATACCTGAAGCAAAACAGACAGAAATGAAAGTAGAAGTAAGAAATTCAAAGAGTAACAGGTGGAGACCTCAAAACCCACTTTCAACAACGGAGAGGGTAACTGGGCGGAAGACCAACAAGGAAATAGGAGACATGCACTGGCCCCAACACCCGCCTATGGAACGTGTCACCCAACATCAGAACGTACATTTGGTCCTTGGACAACACGGGTTTGAACTGTGCACGTCCAGGCACCTGCAAAATTTTTGGATAAATACAGTATGGTACTACAAATATATCTTCCATACGATTTTCTTAAAAACATTTTATTTTCTTTCTTTTTGTTAAATGTATTTAACATACAGTGCATGTGTTCATTGACTATGTGTGCTATCAGGAAGGGTTCTGGTCAACATAAAAGTTTTGGGGAGTCAAAAGTTATATGCAGATTGTTGACTCTACAAAGGGTTGACATCCCCACCCTCCACACTGTTCAAGGGTCAATTGTACATTCTTCTCTTGTGCACATGAACCTTTCTCCAGAAAAAAAAAAATCATATCCTAAGCCATAAAATAAACCTCAATAAAATTAAGAAGAATTAAATTTAAATTTCATTCTAAAAACAATGGAATTAAATTACAAATCAATAATAGCATATCATGGGGGAAACTGACAAATATGTGAAAATTAAACAAAACACTCCTAAGTAACTAATGAATCAAAGAAGAAATCAGAAAGAAAATTAGAATATACTTTAAAATACGTGTAAATTAAGACATACTATTCCAAAGCATAAAATACAGCTAAAGAAGTTTGCACAGGAAAATACAGAGCTGTAAATACCTGTATTAAAAAAAAGAAAAGACTTCAAATCAGTAACCTAACTTTCCACCTTCAGACACTGGAAAAATAAGAGAAAACTAAACCTAAAGCAAGAACAAAGAATGAAATAATAAACATTGAAGAACAAATTAATGAAATAGAAACTATAAGAGAATATAAAAACAATGGAAAAAATACAAAAAAAACAAAGTGGTCCTTTGAAAAGATGAGCAAAACCTTTAGCAAGACTAATTAAAAGAGAAAACTCAAAATACAAAAATCAGAAATTAGAGGGGACATTGCTATCAACATTATAGAAATACAGGATCTATAAGAGAATGGTATGAACAACTGCATGACAGTAAGTGAAAAAGTTAGAGAAATGGAGAATTCCTGGAACTGACTCAGGAAGAAGGAGACAACCTAAATAGACCTATAACCAAAAAGAGATTGAATTAGTAATTAAAAAACAAAACAAAACTCAAGTCCAGATGGCTTCATTGGTAAATTCTACCAAACATACAAAGAAAATTTAATACAAACACTTCATCAACTCTTCCAAAGAAGAGAGGAGGAAACACTTCCAAACTCATTCTATGAGTTCAGTAATACCTTAACATCGAAACCAAACAAAGACATTATTTAAGAAAACAAAACTACAGGCCTGGGTGGCTTAGTCAGTTAAGTATCCGACTTCAACTCAGGTCACCATCTCACAGTTTATGGGTTTGAGCCCCGTATCAGGACAGCTTGTGGTGACAGCTCAGAGCCTGGAGCCTACTTCGGATTCTGTGTGGGTCTCTCTCTCTCTGCCCCTCCCCTACCTATGCTCTGTCTCCCAAAAGTGAATAAATGTTTTAAAAAATTAAAAAGAAAACAAAACTACATCAATATATCTTATGAATGTATGTGCAAAAATCCTCAACAAAACGCCCACAATCCAAATCTACATACCAAACCTACCTGTATACAAAGTGGGGTTTATAGCAGGAATGCAAGATTAGTTCAACGTCTTCAAATTAACTAATTAATGTAATATGTCATACTAACATAATTAAAACAAAAATCACATGATTATCTCAATAGATGAAGAAAAAAATGTTTGACCAAACCCAACACCTGGCACAATAAAGTTATACTTCTAGACAATGGAATATTATTCAGCACTAAAAATAAATAAGCTCTCAAGCTATGAAATGACAAACAGGAAACCTTAAATGCATATCACTATGTGAAAGAAGCCATTCTGGAAAGGCTAGATGCAGTATAATCCTGACCACATGACAGCCTGAGGAAAAGTATAAGTATGAAGACACTAAAAGGATCCATGTTTGCCAAGAGTTACGGGAGGGATGAACCAGCAGAGCACAGCGGAGTTTTAGGGCAGTGAAACTATTCGGTATGGGACAGATACACATCATTTTACATTTGTGCCCTCAACCCCAGAATGTACACCAAGAGGGAGTCCTATCTGAACTATGGGCTTGGGTAGTGGTACATCTGTGTAGGTTCATATGCTGTAACTAATGTACCACTTGAGTTGGGGGCTTGATAATGGGGGGAGGCCAAACAGATGTGGACACAGGAGGTATGTGGGAACTCCCAGTACTTCCTGCTCGATTTTACTATGAATCTAGAACTGATCTAAAAGTGAAAATCTGTTAGAAAATAAAATAAAATGAAATGAGAAGCCTACTTGAAGAGGCCAAAATAAAACTGCGTGGTTCCCGTTGGGTGGTGTCTACCTTGGGCTGTTGCTCCTCTGTGTGTTCTGCTCTTGCCTTGGCCCTCCTTGTTTTTGGTGAAGGAAGTTTCCCTTGGGATCCCCACCATGCGTTTCCTCTGGAAGCAGAACTTAGAGTGAGCATGGGGGAGCCTGGCAAGCTGGGGACCTGGGGTCTCCGGATTGATTGGTGAATGCCTTTGTGCAAAGCATTTTAATCCATGAAGCCTTAGGTTCCTGGTTTTTGAAATGGGGTGGGTAGTGACAATTGTATTTAATTACTCACTGAGGATCTGACTATTGTGATGGAGAGCAAGGTCCACAAAGGCGAACAACGTCTGTTTCACTCAGTGTCCCTTCCACAGAGCTGGCGCAAAGCCAGCGCTAAATAATGATGTATTCGATGAATGGGCAGAGGAATACACAAAGGAATGATAGTGCCGGGCCTGCAGGGTAGTTCTGAAGGCTGAATGAGCTTCTGGCACACGCTAGGGGTCCCCTTTCCCTGGCCCTGTGAATTCGTCTCTTCACCCAGAGAGATCTTCGCCTGCTGCCCGGAGCAGCATTCCTGGCAATTAAGAACAACAGACACCTAGACAAAGAGAGGCTTCCAGACTACAACTGACCTAGAGAGAAAGCAGACACCTGCTCCGTTTTCCCTTAACAACACTTATAAAAGTAGGTCTTTGTCTTTCCTAATTGCACACTGGGGAAAAGCAGTATCAATTTAAATGTAACACGTTTCAACCAAGGGATAGGCTATTTCTATCCCGCGTCTAGCATAATGATTCCCAAGAAGCCACAAACCTACTGATTCAATTATTGAAAGAAAATTTCTTAAGTTGAGCTAGGCTTGATTCTAGTCTCCACTATTATTTTCCTTGATCCTGAGGCAGGCAGAGTAAAGAGAACTTTGTCTTTTTCTGTCTTTGCCAACAACAGGCTGTGCATATTTTGGGCACATCATGTCTCATTACAAAATCTGGAAGTTAGCTGCATCAGTGCGTCTCCAGTGCACATGCTGGAGAAGACACTGGATCAATATTGAGATTCAATGTTATACTTGGGAAGACAAACAAACAAACAAAAAGCCATCATTTAGTAATAACTATATCTTGATTGGTGCTGGGTTATGGCAAAGAGAATGATTATAAAGAGAGATTGTTCTTGGTCGTCACTCCCTTTCAACTCCAAAGGAAACATTTGTGCATTGGTTTTTTTTTTCATGTTTATTTATTTTGAGAAAGAGAGAGAGTATGTGAGCAAGCAGGGGAGGGGGTAGAGAGAGAGAGAATCCCAAGCAGGCTCTGGGCTGTCAGTGCAGTGCTTGACTCAGGGCTCAAACTCACAAACTGTGAGATCATGACCTGAGCCAAAGTCAAGAGTCAGTCACTTACCTGACTGAGCCACCCAGGTGCCCCAAATGTATCTGCGTTTTGAAAGAAGTGTGCATATGTGCATGTGTGTGTTGCATGCATGAGTGTGATTTCCACTGTTTATCACCATATAGAATAGACTAATTGTTGATTCCTTTGTCATTTCCAGAACTCAGATTATTACAGGATTACACTTGAAATAATAATGATCAGAACTTTAAATATAAGTATTCCCTACTTTTCAAAAGTCCATGTTACATCACTTTGCTTTTATGAAAGACCTACATTCATACCTGTTTTCCCTAACCAAAAAAAATCCAAAGAGGGTTATTGCTTCTGACCGCGAAGATAGCGTTCCACATTTCTTTCGCCACAGCCACTCAAGGAGCCAGGAGGTGGCCCCACCAAGCTCCGTTCCTTAGAACTCCACTCAGCGTCTCGGCATCAAGCTGTCAGAGCTCTGACCTGGGTCTGTGAGCATCTGTGCTTTATCTTGATTTATTCTGTACATCCACTAGCAAGATGTGTCCCAAGGTATCAGAAAAGCCTAAGAGGTAATTTGGGGGGTTTCTTTCTGAGAGCAGGAAAAACCTGTATTGAGTTCTTCCAGACGTGTAAGCTCCTGGACAAAGGACTGCATTTAGAACTTCGCACTTCCTCCTCGATGGCCACTAAATAAATTGACAGACAATATCTCAATTACATTCTGCAACATTTCTCTCCTGAGATTTTCAGGGTGGTGAATGTTATTACTTATTAAACTCACAAGTCAATTCCCAAGTAATAAGACACTGCTTTTCACCACAAAGGCCCAAGTTAATGGACCAATAATGGGCTAGCTTCAGTTTAAAGCTCTCATCAGGGAACTGGAAATTTATAATTCAATGTAGTCTGTACCACCTTTCTTATATATGAGGAGGAAATTGGTATTTATTGACTTCCTAAAATGTGCCAATCTTCCTCTGATTTAATGTTTTAAATAGTTCACCTTACTGACACATAGTAACTGTTCAATAAATGCTTACCGAGCTAATAAATTAATCAGTTGATTTGTGCCCACGTGTCATAGAGGAGGACATCGTGGCTCGTGGCGGCAGTGAGTAGCAGAGCTAGGATGCAGGCATGTGTAAGGTCAAGCCCAGTTCTTTCTCTTCCCCTTTGAACCTCCTGGTTTCTAGACTCTATTGCTGACTTCACAGCAGCACAGTGCACAGCACATGGTTACCACGTGCCTCAACCTTTGTTTTAGATAAAATCATCTTCAAAATTTGAGTTGCCTATAAAGCAAAATGTTATGATCTGCAAAGAAATGTGCGGGCATGACAGGATAGAGGAGTAAATAAGAAGAAAAAAAGAAGTGAAAGAAGTAGATTAATATTGATCCATTGGCAGAAGACTTGAATGCTGGCTAGATAGCCCCACCCCCCATTTCCCCACCCCCCTGGATTTTGAGCTTAGCGATGGTCTTCTGTAAGATTAATCCTTCTGTGAACAGTGTGCAACTACAGGTATTGAGGACAGTGTTGGTGGGAAACCAATAAAAGCAAAATTAATCTACTGAATGTCAGGAACAAGAGAATCAATTCACAAAATGACGTAATACCTTTCACAAACTGGCCCACATGGCCTTGGCGATCGGACAGCAGCTTTCTCCCTAAGACCTCGTGAGCATCAGCCATCATCCACCTCTGGAGGGAGGATATTATAAAAGCTTTACTTATGTAAAACCAGTAACAAAAATAAATTACTGGATTTGAAGATGGAGACTGAGAACTTACAGTGGTAACGTGCCCGCCCTGACTCTGCCCGTTAGGAGACGGAGCATATCTATGTGTCTCAGTTCTCACCATGTGCCATTCTTTTTGTTGTTAAAAAAGCGTAGAATAAATTATAGAACCACTTTATAGTTGTTTTGTTTTGAAATTGATTTTCTGATGGTGATGGATGTAAACTTATAATTTAGTTCTAAATGAAGACTCAGAAAATTGAAAACACATATATAATCAAATGAAGCCAATCCTCATGCAACGATGCAGATATAACCACTGTGCGGATGTTGTTATACTCAGTAGAAATCTGAACAATAAATATGGCTAGCAATTCACAAAAGAGAAAATCCCAGTAAGTATTAAAAAATGATAATAAACTGTGCTCAACCCTACTGATTGTTCAGGAAACAAAGTAAAACAAAACAAAGAACAAATTGAAATTTAAATTTAAAAATAACATAGGAGACATAGTTGAAGAGAATATCAAGGAACTAGACCATAAAATCAAGGAAATTATCCAGAATCCAGCATAGAGTAAGGGAAATAGAAAATACGTAAAATATCTGCCTTCCAGATAATATATCAAATGTCCCCCCTTATGCTTTCTGTTCATGTACCTTCTCTGAACAATGTAGGTATAAACCCATTCGCTGAGACAAAGCAATCAGACGAGAGGCTGGGGGTGGGGGCAGATGGCTGCATGGAGTCTCAAAGTGGGCAGGGAAAGGGGCATCCATGCCAAAGGAGAGAGGATGTAGTATTGATAATGAGATCCCAAGCAGGGTGAGGAAGGTACACCTGTGGAGGGTGGCCCAGTCTGTAGCATCAGTATCTGAGCAAGGTGAGGTCGCCCTTGCATGAGAATGACCCAATATGGGAGGACCTGGCATAGTGAGCCAGACCAAAGCAGGGTGGAGAGGGCATCTCTGTTTGTGGGCAGGTGGAGGTGAGAATGGAAAATTGACTATATATGGGAGGATTAAAGAACAGGAAGTTTTTCTAAGGAGAATGAATGGCAGTCACAACTCTTGTTGGAGAAGGGACTTCCAAATAAAAAAAAAAAAAAAAAAAAGAGCAAACTAGAACAAACCAGGGAAAACTGGATTAGAACTGGAGGTACCACTGTGGCACCCATTCTCCATCACTGCTTTAACAAATTACTGAATACTTTGCAACCCCCCAAAACACAAATTTATCATTTTCTAGTTCCTTAAGTTAGAAATCCAACACAGGCATCAACGGGCTCCAATCAAGCTATGGGCACAATTATACTCCTTTATCGAAGGGATGGGTGTCAGCCATCTCCTTGCCTTTTCCAGTCCTACAGGCCATCTGCTTTCCTTGGTTTGCGCCCTTTTCCTCTACCTCAAAGACTGCACGGTGAGCAGTCATTCTCATATCTCATCGCTGTGACTTCCTCTGCCTTCCTCTTCCACTTTTAAGACGTTTTGTGATTACATTGGATGAAGCTTGATAATCCAGGATAATCTTCCTATTAAAGATCAGCTAACTGGCAACCTTAATCCCCCTTTTCCAAATAAGATAACATGCTCACAGTTGCAAGATTGGAATGTGGACATCTGTGAAGGGCCATCATTTTGCCTACTAGAGATGTGGACTAATGGTTTTTAATATGTATACATAGAAAAGTATATATAGCTGTTAATATGTTTACATGTGTTTGTATTTATACATATATGTGTATGTATGTATATGCTCTCCCTCCCACCCTCAGTATTAATCCCTATTTCTTTTACTGGGACATGCTGGGATCAATGACACCCTGATAACAATGAACACACATAAACCCAGATCTTGACTTCCAATTAGCATTCTCCATCATAAAGAACAAGAGATCCTTGGAGATATGGCTGATCCCAAACTAGGACAGAAAAAGTGCAAGAAGAGCCTAACATACCCTATCCAGCCAGAAAGCAAGAAAGTGCTCGAAGAACGAAAGGCTGTGCTAAAAGGACACAGAAGCCAGCTTGAAGGGGCTCCTACTGGCCAAACTGGAGAAACTGGAGCATTAAAATAAATAACGATAGTAGCACATCACAGTCCACTGAATCAAACAGGAACCACAAATTTGTACAGGTATTATTTAGCAAGTGAATACATTCAAAGTCTGATGAGGGATGAGATACGTATGTAGTTTTAAACTGTTCCCTTCAGAACATGTATTAACTTTACAGGACAAACAGTAACTTTAGAGCAGAGAGGCAGAGATGATACCAAGTAGCACTGCCTCAGCATCTATTATGTTCGGCCAAGTAGCCTGCAGGGGTCTTAAACTGAGGCCCCTCACGTAAGCACATGCCCTAGATAACAGCCAGAGAACAGAAGCAAATGTAAGTTCCTGATATGATCTCCCAGAAACGCTTCTGATAAACAGTGTCCCCTACCTCTCAAGGTCATTCCCTGTCTGCCCTTAGAGAAGCCCCCATGGAACTTACCAAAACCCTGGGGCTCTTTTTGGTTTGAACTGACCAACTTGGAACCCCAAAGCCTTCCACTGATGGGCCCTCATAAATACATGAGCCCCACGTCTGCCTCTCTCTGCCTCCACCCTGCTTTCATCTCCCCATGTGGCCCTTACAAGATGTGCAGTGTACTTCCTCCAGGATCTGTGAATAATGAACTTCTGTATCTTACTTTCTCTTTGGATCTTTTGCTGAACCACAGCTCACCACCCAGCGCCCCGGAGCTCTACTCGGCAAATGTTAACGTAACAAATCATAACAGTAACTGCATATGGGAAAAGTCATTAAAGGAAGTGACATCAAACCCCAACTGTTAACACCAACAGTTCCCACAAGTGTAAATGACAAAGAATTCTCCATACTATTAGTTAGTAAAAGATGGCAAACACCTTATTAGATAAATGAACGAAAGCCCTGAACAAGTATTCCCAAGAAATGGAAATGTGAAAGGCTAATAAGCATAAATGGATGACCTGTTTGATCTCACTTTTAATCCAGGAAATCAAAACTAAAGTGAGGTACCATAATGATAGACGATTAGAAGTCAACAGGGGTTCCTGGGTGGCTCAGTTGGTTGAGTCCGACTTCAGCTCAGGTCATGATCACATAGTTTGTGGGTTCAAGCCCCGCATCGGGTTCTGTGCTAACAGCTAGTTTGGAGCCTAGAGCCTGTCTTCAGATTCTGCGTCTCCCTCTCTCTCTCTGACCCTCCCCTGCTCACACTGTCTCTCTCACTCTCTCTCTCCCTCTCAAAAAAATAAATAAAACATTAAAAAAATTTAAAAATTTAAAAAAAGAAGTCAATAAATTTGTTAGAAAATTTAAAAACCTGATGCAACAAGTATAATAAAACCTTGGGTTGCAAGTAATTTCTTCTCCAAGTCTTCCAGAAGACAAGCAAACATTTCTAATAAATTTTAACTTGATAAGCAAGTGATGTCTTACAATATGAGTAGTATGTGATGCCAAGCATCACATGATCACAACTGAGCCAATGGTTCTAGAAATTCACTTTGATATACAAGTGCTTTAGATTAAAGCATGTTTCTAGAACAAATTTCACTCTCAAGCCAAGGTTTTACTGTATAAGCAAGAATTTGGAGAAATAATAATTTATATAAAATTCTAATGTATAAATTTGTAACATCACCAGAAAATTGTTAAGTAAAGTTATGAACTGAAAAATTTTTATATCCTATACCTAGTAATTTCACTTTTAGGTATAGAAGCGCATGGAACTTTGACTGTGTATATATTAAATTATATTGGAGAATATAATTGATACCAGGGAATCTTTCAATGTACAGCCAAAATGTACATTGAAAGAAGAATAAACACATTAAATATATTCACACATGGGAATACAATTCAGTTGTGAAAAAAAGAATTGTAGTCACATTGGTCAACATGAATTTGTAAAACACAGCAAGGAATAAAAGGGCAAGTTATGCAAGTATAACCATAGCATGATACAATTTTATCAAGTTCAAAAACAGAGACAATAAAGAATTATCTATTTTATGTATATGTAGGTATGTGGTCATATTATTAAGAAAAGCAAGGAAACAGAATTCCATTTTTGATTCATTATACCATTTAAATAAAAGTAACCATTGTATCAAGTGCTGGTGAAGACACGGGATATGGGCATATTTACTAGGAGGGGGGGAGGAATCTTACAATATTATTGAAAAGTAATGTGGCAATACCTAATAAAATAAGAATTGGTGATGGTGGAGGGCACTTAAGGGGAAGAGCACTGGGTGTTGTATGGAAACAAATTTGACAATAAAATATTATGGGGAAAAAAAAAGAATAAATATATAGTCTGATTCAGAAATTGTACTGATCAGAATTGATCCCCTGAAAAAGTGTCTCTAAATAAACACACGTGTGCAAGAATGCATCCCTGTTGTGTTTGCAATAAAGTGAAAGTAACCGAAATGTCCATCAGTATAGGGGAGTGGCTGAGTAAACTGTGGCATATTCATTCTTTGCAAAGTTATCGAACTAGTCAAAACACTGAATTAGACTCTGAGAGACAGTTATATTTAGTTAGATGAGAGTAAACAACGGTAGAATAATGTAATATAAAATGAGCCTACTTTTGTAAATAATTGATGTGTAAAATAATATTAGCCCTAAGCACTTGTGCATATGCATATAGAAACTTCTCCGTGAGGAAAGAAATGGATTAATGCATATCAATATGCTAAATTTCGTTACCTTGAGAGATAGAAATGAAAATGAGTTGGCATGAAATTATTAAGTTTTAAACAAAATCTTGCATTGTTTACTGGTTCAAAAGAGTATAGTATGTTACTTTGATAATAAAAATAAAAAACAAAGAACAATTTCTTAAATTTTAATAATTGATGTCTACTGGGGAAATTTGGGGAGATTTCATTTCCAAAGTATGTTCCAGGAAATTGTATTCGATAATGAATTTAAAGAATTCTCTTTCCAAATAAGTTTAGAAATCTGGAATAAAAAAAAATTTAAGGTAATTTTTTTACTAAATTATTTATCATATCACTTACTAATTTTACTTGTGAATTTCTGAGATGAGGGTTTTACTTGTAGAATTTCTTAAACATTTTGACAACTTGGGATATCTCAGGGAACTACTGTTTCATAAAGCCGATTTTCTGAAATAATGTACTAATCCAACTCCCCAGACATAACCAAGCTCAACACGAGGTCCAGTTCTAATCTTCCTGTTAGCGTTATTTTACATAACATAGATCTTCTGGTACACACAACTTTACATCCTTTCTCTCTGTAATGCTATGTCACAGACATTATTTTTTCACTATACAGATTTGTATGGGCATCAGTTAGCTATAGTTTAGTTAGAATTCCAACATAAATGTTTGTGAAAAAATGTAAACAACACAATCCTCCATCAGCAATGAAGGATAGTAAAGAATATGATTAACCTGTAAGTCAGGTTCACTCTAAAAGTTTTAAAGGGACTGACCAGAGATGATGGACATCTGAAGATATGAGAAAAGGCTTCATACAAGAAAGGAATCTGAGGACACACGATCAAGGCAGCCCCGGCCAGGATTAGAGCGTGTACAATATCCTGAATCAGAACTGAATAAGAAATGCACATGCTCAGGACGGGACTATAGCTTCTTTTAAGAGAATAACCTGACAGACTCCTGTATAAATCACAAATGTGACTTAAGGGTGAGATCCAATTCTACAGAATTCTGTAGAAGGAAGCAATGCCTGTTATTATGTAGCTAGATCTGGGCTGTGGTAACCGACACCTATAATAAAAAAAGACTTATATTTCTGAATACAGTGAGCTGTCTCCACTGTTCCACACAAATCCCTTGTTTGTGGAAATGGTGATCCACTGAAATGAAAACTAAAAGCCTATCTGAGTCAGTTCAGGCTGATGTAACAGAATCCAACAGACTGGGTGTCTTAAATAACAGGCTTTTTTCCTCAGGGTTCTGGGGGCTGGAATTCCAAGATCAAGATGCCTGTAAAGCCTTTCTCTGGTAAGGGCCCCCTTCCTGATCCACAGAAGGCTGTCTTCTCCCGCAGTCCCCACAGGTAGGGCAGACACCAGAGAACAAGGGCCAGCTCTGGTGTCTCTTCTTATGGGGATTCTAAGCTCATTCGTGAAGGCTCCACCCCCATGACCTTGTCACCTTCAAAGCTCCACCTCCTAACATGGTCACCTTGAGGGTTAGGATTTCAACACAGGAGTCTCCCCCTTGTGGGGAGGGGGACACAAACAGTCCACAGCAAAGTCATCCTCCTAATTTGACTGAAAGCTGTATAAACTCATAGGTAAGTGACAATAAGTATTAACATTTTTAGAGTAATTTATCTATTCACACGTATTATCGAATTGTATCTCTTCAACCTATTGGTGAGTGTCAGGTATCATTATCTTAATATTATAAAGGAACTGAGACTCAAAGAGCTTGAACACTTTGTCCTGCGTCACAGAGTTAATTAGTGATGAGCTCTGATTTATACCCACAAGTGTCATCTTATGTTTGTTCTGCTGCCCCATATTCCTTCGTCGGTATTAGGCACTCTGACGGTAAGGGCAAAGGATATTAGTATGTCTAATTTGTTAACTCGATTATTTTTTTAATGCGGATTTATTTTGCAGTTAGTTGGAGGATCCCTTCAGGTAACTGTGGGTTGTTGGTTTTTTCTTCCCCAAAACCAACAAACAAAAACATTGGTGGCATATTTCTATGCTGTTGCATTTTGGAGAATATGTTCCCTTTGTTACAAACATGAAAGGTAGTTAGGAACCGGGATAGGTGTAGAGATTCGGGGTCACAACCTTCTTCCCGTAAAACTCATCGGCTGCCACTCTATATTCTAACGTTTGATGGAATGAAGTCTGAGCCAGATGACTTGTGTCCTCCTGTCGGAAACCTGTTTCTTTCCCCCACTTCCTTAACTGCGGACTTGTCAAAATTTCTTTTCTCCTGCCACATCATAAATTTGGCTGGGATACGTTTTTGTCAGTCCTTTTTTACTCATTTCATCGGAGAAGCAAAAGCCCTTTTGTATTTACTTACTAATTACTTATTAAGATTTTTTAAATCTTTATCTTTGATACCTGTGCTCCAGTTACTTGGGTTTTTCCCTTGTGAACACTTTTGATGTTTGGGGGGGGGGACCTCCTTTCTCCGTCCTCCATATCTATCATATCTGCTGTTATTTTTCTCACTTTTATGTTTTCTTAGGATTCCCAAAGTTTTCAGTTTATTTCTTTGTGAGACAAACATTTATTAACTGTTACTCTGTGTCATTCATTGTTCTAAGAATTTGGGATACAAGAGGGAAGAAACAAAACTCCTTCTCTTTGTGTAACTTACAAGAAAAAATAGAGATACGGTATTTTAGATAGTGAGAAATAATTTGGAGATAAATAAAGCAGGGAAATGAATGCCAGGAGTGAGGAAGGTGAATGCTTAAATACAAAGGGAAAGCAGGCACTCACTAAGACACATCGGAGTGAAACCCGAAGCAGATGAGGGAGTAAGCCAAGTGGGGGTGGGAAGGAGGAGCACACCAGAACAAGTCGATATGCAGAGATGCGGACCCCTATATTCAAGGAGGAGCAAAGTTAACAGTGCCCCTGGTCTACAATGAATGACAGGGGGAGTAGCAGGAAATAAGACCACTGTGGTCACCTAAAACCAGATCATGCAATACCATATGGGTGATAGTAAGAATTTTGGCATTTGCTCTAAAAAAACAATCCAGTGGAGAGTTCTGAGCAAAGAAGTAGCCTGAACTGATTTGTTTTTTCACGGAATTACTCTACCTGCTGTGAACAGGGCCAAGGACAGAAGGAGAGAGATCAGTGAAGGCTATTGCCATAGTCCTAACGAGAGGTGGTGAAGACTTGAACCAGAACGAAAGGGGAGGAGGTGGTGAGATGTAGCTGGACACTTAATGGATGTCAAAAGTTGAGCTAGTTAAGACTTTCTGATGGATGGGATACAAAAACATAGATTTTTGTACTGGGCAACCGGAAGGACAGAGTTAAGTCCTTTTAACAAGGAGAAAAATCTAGACACAGGGAAAGGAGATCAGAAAAATATTTTAAAGCATGTTATGGGATGTGTGGGTGGTTCAGTCACTTGAGCATTCAGCTTTGGCTCAGGTCATGATCTCATGGTTCGTGGGTTCTAGCCCCGCGACGGGCTCTGTGCTGACAGCTCAGAGCCTGGAGCCTGCTTCGGATTCTGTGTCTCCCTCTCTCTCTGCCCCTCCCCTGCTTGCACTCTCTCTGTCTCTCAAAAATAAAAAATAAAATAAAAATTAAAAAAATAAAGCATGTTATTTATATGATTTTTTAAGGGTGTGGCTTATTTTTGCTCAAGATTTTAAGATCCATACATGTTAACAAATGTATCTGTGGTTAATTTATTTTCACTGGCCTATGCCAGGGTTTGGCAAACTTTTTCTGTGACGATATTAAAAATTTCTGGTTTTGCAGACCAGATGGTCTTTACCGCAACAAGTCAACTGTGTCATAGCGCGGAAGGAGCCACGGCCATTATGTAAAAGAATGAGCCTGGCTGTGTTCCAACAAACCCCATTTGCAAAAATAGGCGATGGGCCCGATTTGGCCCAGGGGCTGTCATTTGCTGACCCCCTCATCCACACTATTTTACTGGGTGACTGCACCACCATTTGTTTACCCATAATCCTGCTGACGGGAATTTGGATTGTTTCACTGATGAGCCTTACTGAGCATGTCTTTTGGTGCCCAAACGCTTATATTTCTATTTGATACATAAAAAGAAATGGAATTGGTGGGTCATGAGCATGTTAATTATCAATTTTGATAACGTTACACTGTTTTTCCAAACAAGGAAAACTGCCTATGAGAGCGGCCTTTGAGTCCCCATCTGGCCACCAACTCGCCACTACCAGTCTCTTGGTTTTGGTATCCTGGGGAGCGGTTAGTGGGGCTTCATTTCGATTTGTTTGTACCACGTGACTGCTAATGAGGATGAACACTTGCACATGGTGGTGGGTCACAAATGTCTTCTCTCCTATGGGGCCGGTTAAAGGATTGTGCACAAATTCCTGTTGGGTTGTCTTTTTTCTCATTATTTTGTAGAGTTCATTATAAGTTCTGGTTATCGGCTGCAATTACATGTATATAAGTATTCACTTTTTTGATGTTCTTTATTCATGCTTCCACTTCTCAGCTTCCAGATGGCATACAGTTCCCGTGCACTGAATGAATGCCTCTTCTGAGTGTTTCTACTAGTGCGGTTCTAGGGGTGATGGATTCTCTTAGTTTCTATTTGTTTGAAAATATCTTAAATTCACATTAATTTTTGAAGGGTTTATTTTTCTAAGCATAACATTTTAGGTTATCGGTCATTTTCTTTCAGCACCTTGAAGTTATCATTCCTTTGCTTTCTGATTTCTATAGATTCTGTTGATAAATCATTTATTGCTGCTCATTGGAAGATAATATATCTTCCCCACTTTCCCTCTGTTATAAAGCCATTGGGTTTTTTAAAAAATCTTTCTTCTTGGTTTTAACAGTTTGGTTATAAGGTTCCTAGGTGTGTTGTTTTTATATATTCATCACGCATGGGATTTCTAGGGATTTTGAAAAGGGTAGCTTAATTTCTCTTGCCATTTTTGAGGAATTCATATTGCTTTTTGCCCTTCTCCCACTCTCTCCTTCCCTTCTGGGTCTGCAATTATCTGTTATGAGACTTTCTTAATGGATTGTCTAGGAATGTTACCATTTTCCTATACTCAGTCATCTTTATAAGTTTCTTCTAGATATTTTCTTTGAGTTAACTCATTCTACTTTTGGTCTTGTCTAGTCTGTTTTTTAATACTTAATACATTATCATTCTTAGTTACCATGTATTTCATTATGGTTTCCAAGGCCCTTTCAAAGCATCAA
This sequence comes from Helogale parvula, assembly GCA_004023845.1. Taxonomy (NCBI): domain Eukaryota; kingdom Metazoa; phylum Chordata; class Mammalia; order Carnivora; family Herpestidae; genus Helogale; species Helogale parvula. The sequence continues at coordinate 46,929 of PJEM01009785.1, read as the reverse complement.
CCGTGTCTGCTATTGACTTGAAAACATATAGCACAGATGTTTATTTGCTTTAATCTGTGTTTATAGCTTTAGTATGTGTATCACCTCCGGATCCATTTTTCTTACTTGTTGTTCCTCTTGATTTTATATATTATCTTGCATGTACATCAGTGTGCTTTTTTTTTTATGGTTGTTCCATTAATATTTATTCCAGTTTTTTTCTAGGTTTTCTCAGCCGGAGGCTAATCTGAATCACACAGTCTGTCATTCAGGAAGTAGAATTTCTGACTCTTCCTTCTTTTATCCCCCACATTTTAGGAATTATTTGAATGGTGCTATTGCATCTTATTTTTAGTTTTTCTGCCATCTTTTATATCCCTCATCTGTATTTTCATCTCATCCTCCTATCTTTCTTTTATCTCCCCCTGTCTGTATTGTAGTCATCTGCTTCTGTTTCAATGCTTCCTTGCATTCCCCTGAAAATACCACACTGGTCTCCATAATTTTCCTAAATTTGTTATTGTTCTGAGTCTTCATGACAAAGTACCTTTCCTCTATCCTGCAACCTTCCCCTAAAAGCTCTTAAAATTGCTCTTTCTCTTTGTTATTTAAGGAGAAGATCTTCCTAGACAAATCGACAGAGTTTATAGATCACTCTTATTCTGCTCTCTGTCAGCTGCAGGTCTGGTCGGGTCTCAGACTGTGACCTGTGCATGCCTGGATGACAGCTTGATGCACACAACTTTTAGGCCAATTCTGAGTAGGCTTTTCTCGAGTGGGGTTTTAATTAGGTTAAAAGGTCATTTCTTTGAACACATAAAAATGTAGCGTAAGAGACACTGCAAATCCCAATATACATACTCTGTCTAGTTCACCCTATTTTTACCTCTCACTTGCTACTCACAACACCACTTAGGGAAAGTATCTCTCCAGGATGAGGCCCTACAGCCTGTTTGAGAATGTGTGTTCAAGGCAGTCCTACCTTGACCATTTTAACAACCTTTCTACATGTCGTTTTATTTGTGAAATGGGGATAATATAATTGTCCCTGTAAGGTTATTAGTTGAAATGATACACGTAAAATTAACAGCACAATTGCTGGCACTCAGAATTAAAAAAATGTTAGCTGTCATCATTCTTAGTAGAAGTAAGCGATAGTACTAGTAGCAGTATAGCTATTAATCCACTGTCATCAGCATCTATTCTGACCCTAAGCTGATGGATTTAATCAGAGATGGCTTAATGAGACCATTGGTGTCTGGGGAGTGGAGCAGTTTGCTGCTCTTTGAAAGGCAGTACCCAGGCAGTAAAAAGACTGATATCCCGTTTTCTGATAGGTGCAGTTTCATATGCTTGCTGAGGGCTGGACAATGGAAGAAGCAGAAGGCAGACTCAAACGCTGAGAGGCGCCCAACATCATAAAAATGAGTGCAGCAGGCCAGGTGTAGTCAAAAGGGATGGGCAGAGGGTGGCAAATCTGAGAGCGCACACCTAGTATTTTATAGGCAGTTCTATTTCAGCTTCAGCTGTCTGATACTACACAAAAATGTGGGTAGAAATGTGATTTCTCCAGAACCCTGGGATTTGTAAATGCAATCATATTTCATTATTTATGTCAATTCATTCATATATTTTTTTAAGTTGACTTATTTATTTTGAAAGAGAGACAAAGTGAATGCATGGGCTGGGGAGGCACAGAGAGAGACAGAGAGAGACCCCTAAGCAGGCCCCATACCATCAGCTCAGAGCCCAACACGGGGCTCAAACTCACAAACTGGGAGATCACCTGAGTCAAGATCAAGAGTCAGACGTTTAATCAACTGAGCCACCCAGGCACCCGATCAATCCATTTTTTAAAGATCCAAGAGTGCCAACAATCTGCATGGACTCTCTGGGCTATACAGAGCTCACGGTACGCTGCTTTTTAACCTGTAAGATAGAGCCACTACCTTGTCAACGGCATCCCATAACCTGGTTCCAGAACTCCACTCCAAAGTCATCTTCTGCCTCTTCTTAATGTTAACCTCATACTCTGGTCATTCCAAAATGCTTCCAAGAATCCCCTGCCTCCTAAGCTGAAGGCCTGCTGCGCAGACCTCTTGTGGGGTTTGTGCCAATTTAGGATAATCTGGGCACAGAGCCAACACAGCACTTGCAGCCCAGCTTTCAAACATCTGTTTCCATCACCCCCATTCATGAAACGGCTTCTTGAAGCTGAAGAGCATTGTTATCCACCTCTCATCCCAGTGCCTTACACATTCTAGGCCCTCAGATAGCATTTGTTAAACTGATGTGAAATTTTTGAAAGAACATGGTAAGTGTCACCACCAGTCTTTGCAAAAGAGAGGGCACAGAGGGCGTGAGTGCAGAACTCTTATCGTTCATTGTTTTCATTACTCCTCATTTTGGGAGCTGAAGAACTAAAGACCTGTGGGACTCCTAGGACAAAATATGCTTGAGAAACTTCCAATAGGCTGATTTCCCTATAACATTCAAATAGCAAAACTGCTATAATAGTGACCATCACTATTATTGATTTGAAAGGCTATGAAAGGAAGTTCTTTGCGAAGTAGTTCACAGGAAATACATTTTTCAATCTTCATGCCATCCATAAGAGGCAGGTATTATCATTGTCCCTATTTACCAGATGAAGAAATCCAGGCTCACAAAGACTGTCCATGACAATGCAGCTAGAAATGGGTGCGTTAGGGGTCCACACTCAGGTCTAACCCCTCCTCACTTCTCTAGGCCACCTTACCGGTGCCAAGGGACCATGAATGATAGGTTGTTTTGTTTTGTTTTGTTTTGTCCCAACCAACTTGTAACTCAGAATGAATCCACACTGCCTTCTGATGTTCTCATGATAGTTTTGAAGAGGTGAAGAACCACGACAGGATTAGAGGCACCTGGATAAAAATGACTACATTTGATTTCTCTGATTGTGGGCCGAAGCACTCTTTTGGTACACAGATCCTCTTAGAAAAAGAGGCACTCTAACTAATAGGGAGGTTTTTGAGCAATCACCTCTCTCTGCCTGTGAATAAAGAATAAAGCAAGGGCCCTGGAGTTACGTCGTCTTGGTTTCTAATCCCTACTCTGTCCTCTTATGAATTGATTATATTCTTTCAGGCTTATTTTCCTTATATATAAAATAGAACTAATGATCCCCTGCCAGACTCCCAGGTTTGTTATGAAAATCAAATGACAACATGCCTAGGACAGAGTTTTTGAAATCGTCGGGCACTAAGCACATGGGAAGGGCGGTTACTTTGCAGAAACGACATTCCCCAAGCCATTTTATGTGAAATGTGGAAACCTGGGACGGGGGCGAGGTATAGGCTATGTGGCTCTGCTGTGATAGCAGCTCAGTGGTTTAAGTAACCATCAAACCAATGGAAACCAGGCTATGAACACCGGACATGTGTAATATATTGAAATGGACTTTTTCTTTGCCAGACAGCTCTAACCATCCCTTATAATAAGCAATACACATTTTTCAGCATGTTAATAAAATGTGCATCGAAGCACAATGAAAGGCAAAAACAAAAAGAGATATTAGACAGAAAAGGACACCTCTAGGGGGATGGATGGAATAAATTGTGTGCTTTTTATTAATACTTATGTAACGCTTATCCAAATTCATCTTTATAAGAACTTCAAGCCAGGTGGACCTGATTTCCATCATACTAACATCCATACAGTAAAGAGGAAATTTCCACTCAACTGATGATTGATGCCAAGGAAAGGGGGCAGGAATATCTCCATCAGCAGGCATCACCAAACTCAGACCTTCTGATTTAAAGCTATCTTTCATATGAAAATCTGTTTTACAAAACAAATCCAGTATCTCTGACTCCTCTGTGACCCTTTGATCAGGAAATAAGTAACTCACTTGTTATCAACTTAGGTGTCGTAGATCCACCCTGAAAGTATCCTGGGACTGTGGGACTCTGTGCTACTGAATTAGCAGATGTGATTTCAATAGCATTTAGTAACGTGAGAGAGCCTGTCTCACCAAGGATCTCCTTGCTGACTGTTAATTAATAACCAGTAGCTGCTCATGTGCAATAAAGAAGCCAGTGGGTGACAGACACCCCAGGAGGTGAAGGAATATGCTCACTAAAGGAAAAAAGATAACTTGAAAAGTTTAAAATGAAAATAATAGGGGCACCTGGGTGGCTCAGTAGGTTAATCGGCTGAGCAGCGACTTCAGCTCAGGTCATGATCTCATGGTTCATGGGTTTAAGCCCCGCATTGGGTTCTGAGCTGACAGCTCGGATCCTGGAGCCTGCTTCAGATTCTGTGTCTCCCTCTCTCTCTGCCCCTCCCTTACTCATGCTCTGTTTCTGTCTCATAATAAATAAACATTTAAAAAATTTTTAAAAATAAAATGAAAATAATAAAACTAATGATATCATATGGATTTAATAGTTCAGGCACCATAGTAACTTACATATATCATTTAATTCTCCCAAGAAATGGTGAGGCAAATGGTATTGTTATCTCAATTTTGCAGATGAGGACACTGAGGCAGAAAGAATTTAAGAAAATTTTTGAAGCTTCTGAAGCAGCAGAGACAGAAAATATACTAATTTCTAAGGAATCATTCTTCTTCAGATAAACCCCTGGGTGTGCTGGCCCTTGATTGGCACAAAGAAGACAGGAAAATAACGAAAACATCATTCCCAGTGGCCCAGAGTCATTCTCTATCTGTATCACTTCCCTTTATTTCCCTACCTTTTTCTACTTCCTCTGTCACAAGCTCACCTTTCCACCCTCTTTCCACCTTCTACTTGCTTGGACATGAGCTCACCTCTGCTGAATCGGTCTGGTTCTACTTCCGGCAAAAAGAGCTCACCTCTTCTCGTGTGGGCCTTATTCTACTTGCTGGGTCATTAGCTCACAACTCTTAACTGACCTTGATTTGCTTCTTGGTTCCCTTACTAGAATATAAACATGTTTAGACATGGAAAACAAAACAAGTGACTTCATTACAGAACATCACTGTACTACTAACTTGGATTTTTTTTTTTAATGAACAAATAGACACAGAAAATAAAGAAGCGAGAGAATAAATTATTACTGTCATAGTTCTTATTTTGTACGTAATATCAAGGATGAAAGCGGACTTTGTATGTTTGAAATCTCTTTATCCTAAAAGTGACAAAGCGCTGAGGCCACAGGGAGTCTTGTGAGACTCATTCTCTCTGAAGGTAAGAAAGGGGTTTTCCAGCTGAGAATTGAGACCTTGGGGCTGTCACAATGCAAGTAATTGAACCTAGAAGCAATGAGGCCAGAATATCTTTCAGGTTTATTATTATTATTATTATTATTATTATTTCAATAGAGAATTCTATACATGAGACCTCTTCAAGAGAAAGAAAAAAGAGAAAGAAAGAAAGATCACATAAAGCGTCTGCCTAATACAATAATCCCTTGAATTTAAGACAAACACAGGAGTAGCACAAGCAGCAAGAGTGATGATTTGCTAAAAAAAAAAAAAAAAAAAAACACAAAAAAACCCACATGGATATCAGGTCAGCATAAGAGCACAAGCCATGAATAAACATTCCTAAGCACCCACTGCTGGGCAGGAGGCTGAGGCTCTGAATCGGAAAGACCTTGGTCAGGATATTTCACAACCCAGTTCCGATCTTTGAGCCTTAGATTTCCGCTCGTAAAGAAGAAAAAGTACCAAAATCTCAGCATCTCACCAAATGAAACAAGAAAGAAGGGCTGACCTTTCTGAGAGCTTACGAGGTGCCAGGCTTACCTTTTCACTGACGTCATCTGAGGCCGCCAACTGGCGGTCTGAGACACACCTTTTTGTGTATTTGTGTGTGCTTTACCTACTACATGTTTCAGTATTTGCTGAGTAATTGTCATCACTTAAAACTGGGACAGTTTCCCCATTTCTGGCTTCTCTTAAAAAATGGCAAAGATGGGGTATCCTGGTGGCCCAGTCAGTTAAGTGTCTGACTTCAGCTCAGGTCATGATCTTGTGGTTTGTGAGTCTGAGCCTGGTGTGGGGCTCTGTGGTTTCTGGGTCTCCCTCTCTCTCTGTCCCTGCTCATTCATGCTCGCTCGCTCGCTCTCTCTCTCTCTCTCTCTCAAAAATAAACAAACACTAAGATACTTTTTTAAAAAATGGTAAAGCTGAGGGGCTTCTGGGTGTCTCAGTTGGTTGGGCTTCCAACTTAGGCTCAGGAAATGATCTCATGGTTTGTGAGTTCGCCCTGCATCGGGCTCTGCACTGATAGCTCAGAGCCTGCAGCCTGCTTCTGATTCTATGTCTCCCTTTCTTTCTCCCTCTTCCTCACTCACATTCTGTCTCTCTCTGTATCTCTCTCTCTCAAAAATAAATAAACATCAAAGAAAAATTTTTAATGGTAAAGCTGAATAGCAAACACCTGCTTTAGGCTAGACATGTTCCACCACCACCACCCCCCAGTTTGCTTCAGGACCTACTCTGCCCTGCTGCACGGCACTCAGTCCACTTGCTCATGTACATGATCTTTCTGGCCTCTTTTGAATTCGCCACACTTGCATCACATCTTAATCCTCAATGAAGTAAGTATTGCCTTTGCATTGGAACATATTAGTAAAATTGATTTAAAAAAAAAGGTTGTTCAATCCACACCAGTTAACTTCCTCCACCACTTTTATCTGCACAATGTGGTTGGGTTCTATTGTAGAGGGGAAGACCTGTTCTTAAAAATGTAATTAAATACAGCTGAAAATAGAAGCTCTTTGGTGAAGCTTTTATTCAAAGAACCATAAAGTGCTATTCAAAGAAAATCCAAATTCAGAAATAAATCCACCAATGTCCACTCCTGCTACTAACAGTAGATGAGACACATCATTACCTAATATCAACCAAAGAGCCTCTTAAAGTAAGAATGTTTTAAGAATTAGGATAAGTCTTGAATCGGAACTTAATTATTGCCTAAAGAGGTGAATGTCTGAAGCAAAGAAGGTTGGGGGAACAAACTGAGACGATGGTTGTGAATTATTTATGGGCCTCTTGAAAAAGGTCAGCATTTTTACTCAATTCCACCAGGACCCTCTGAGGGATGCAATGCTGCTCCTCTCGACGCTCCTTCCTTAGGATGCCTGCTTTTTATAAGCAGCCCTGTCTCCATGGTAATAGGTTAGTGCTCATCCCCCACCCCCACCCCAAGCTCCACCTCCCAGAGCAACCTTAGCAAGAGGAAGGGCCCTCTGGGGGCCGTGCACTGCGGCTCCAGGACATAAACAACTCCATGGGTGGTTGCCACGGTAGTTCTTCATCCACAATATAATTACCCCAAGGTGCACTGGCGATGCACTTATGGGCATCGAAACAAGAACAGATACATTTCAATAAATCACTCCAGCCAGGTGGTCACCAAGCTGGTATTATAAGAAGCTGGGGTTACAAGGCAACCGTGGCCATAATTCATCATTAGAAACAATGGCAGGTCTGGAGTCCAGCCCAGGCATGGAGTGCTTCTCCGATGTTATACAAGAAAGCCACATGTCTCCATAAAAAGAATATTGGGCAAATTCAGATTTCTATCCAGGCAAACCTAGGGATGATGCCTGCTTCCTTCACTTATCAGTTGTGTGAATTGTATCAAATCACTTTTCCTATCTGAATGTAGATTTGCTCATTTGTAAAATGCAAGCAATGAGATATACCTTATGAAATTTTTACAAGTATTCAAGGGGATTTATATGCGGATAGTGACCAACATTTAAGGGCAGTCATTAACCTTATTTTTATAACAAACGGAGTTTTGGAATGAATGAGAGTCATCAAATAATTAAAAGATAAAAATTTTCCAACTGAAAGGACTCATTCATCCCTCTTCTCAACACAACGATGTACACATAAGTAGCCACTTGTACTCAAGATATGTCACGTGGAGGGAGAGGTTAGGCAAATACTCCGCACGTGTCGTAGATAGTTTAGTTCCTTCATCAGACCCTCTACTGAGGTGTGGCGCCCTTCTCTTCTCAGTGAATGTCTCTCACCCTGTATCTTCACAATAAAGGCAGTGTATCTAACTGAGTTTCAAAATTGTATTGAATGAGGAAATGAAACCCAGCTTGGATTAATCCTCCTCTAAGCTAAACAGATGTCGCCACCAACATCAAGTTCATCTTTGTCTTCCTGTCAATCCCTCTTCCCCAACTCTTCTCCCTTTTCTTGTTCCTAGGATTTTAGCCAACAGTCTCTCAATCAAAAAATTCAGGGTTGAGTGATCATTCTGACTCCCATTTCATCATGTGAAAACTATACTCACAGAAGTTATAGGACATGTCCAAGGCCACACAGTTAGTCAGTGGCAGGGCTATAAAGAACATAGGTGTCTGACTCCTATGATTAATCCAGAATTCATTCAACTGCACCAGACACTGTTCCTAATAGTGAGTTGAAAATATTATTATGACATTGCAAATATGCTGTGTATATTAATACTATCACAATTAGTCTCACTTTGAAAAGTCTCAGATATTTGAGACAAAGCTATCAAGAAATGCCACTTGTAATGAGATGGTTGAATTCTTTGAACACAGTCGTCAGTCATCAGGCCTGACACATCAGTTGCCATTTTCCAACCCCAGCCTCTCCTCTTGACCATAGAAATGATGGACGGTGATGTTCATGCACGTGTTTAATTCCACTATTTAAAAAAAAAAAACATTTATTTATTTTGAAAGAGACAGAGAGAGAGAGAGAGAGAGAGAGAAAGAGAGAGAGAGAGAGAGAGAGAGAGAGAGAGAGAGAGTACAACCAAGGGGAGGAGAAGAGAGAGAGTGGGGGAGAGAGAGAATCCCAAGCGGATAGCATAGAACCTGACCCGGGGCTCGATTCCATGAACCTGGAGATCATGACTGGAGCCAAACTCAAGAGTCAGACATTCAACCAACGGAGCCACCCAGGCGCCCCTAATTCCACTTTTTATCCAAACTGCCTCCATTATATCTTTTTTGCAGCAGGGTCTCCAAGAAGGAGACAAATCTCTTTTTACAAGTTAATCTGGCTTGCCTGGAAGTTTGAACATTCTAAGGTCATCAAGTTTTCCCTGGGCTTGAAGGATGCAGAATTAGAGGGATTCCTGATTGTAACTCACTGTTTTCTAAGATGTTTCTTGTGTAACCAGTCTTCTCGGCTCTGGCAGTTCATGTTTCCAACCTTCAGGATGGACATTTTTATACTATGATGTCCTACGCTGTCTGAGAGATAATGTGGTTAAAAAGGAAATTAAGGACTGAATGAAAGAGTTTCCATAACTGGCATCAGTGGGAGCTGCCAGTTCCCCTTTGGAAATGGGATCACTGGGGATAAATAACCTTGGAAAAATAGGCTTTTCTTTAACCTCAAAGCTAGGTTTCCAGCATTGAGTAAGCTTATAAGCCTTAATTTATTCTGATCTTCATTTTATTTCATTTATATTATTTATTTATTTATTTTAGAGAGACAGAGACCTTGAACAGGGGAGGGGCAGAGAGAGAGAGAGAGGGAGACAGAGAATCCCAAGCAGGCTCCACGCAGCCAGCACAGAGCCCAATGTGTGGCTCAGTTTCAAGAATCGTGAGATCATAACCTGAGCTGATTACCAAGAGGTTGGATGCTTAACTGACTGAGCCACCCTGGTACCCCTATTCTGACTTTTATTTTAATACAATAATGGTTTTAGGGCAGCAAAACTACTCTACAAGATGCTGTATTCATGGATGTACTTCATACATATTTGTCAAAACCCACAGAATACACATCAGGAATGAACCCTAATGTACACTATGAATTTTGGATGATAATTAGGTATCAGTGCAGATTCATCAACTATCACAAATTCACCATTCTGGTGAGGACATTCATAATGGTGCATGGTGGGGGACAGGAGGTATATGAGTACTCTGTGTACCTTCTACTGAATTTTGCTATGAACATAAAACTGCTCTAAGAAATAAAGTCTATTAAAAAATATTGGAATGATTTATATTAAAACTCTTTACTTGCAGGTACATAAATTATGCTTCAAATAAAAGCTTTGCTTTTGTGATCCTGTGCTTAGGGCCATGTTTTACTTTACTCGTGACCCTGTTCCTAGTTTCTAAACAAAGAGCTGGTGGTTATGATTGTGTGTGTGTGTGTGTGTGTGTGTGTGTTTGAAATAATTTCAGTACAAGAATTATGTGATTTTAATCTTGTTATCAAATATTTGTTCATTTGGATGCTACTAATTGGAATTCATGCTACATGATACATAGGTCACAATTTGCTGAGATAGCAAAGGTGTGGGAGATAGACGTGTTAAGATTATTATAAACAATTTTCAAAATATCTTAAAAATCTCTATCATCGCTCTCCTTTTGAATATAAACACATGACAATTGCATGTTATTCATTCAAAAAAAAGCCAATTTCAGAATGTTTTCATGAGCCCACTTTGTTAGTTGCCACAATGAATTATTGTATCTTATGGTAAATAATAAACCTGGTTGGTCCTATAAATCACAGCGAGGAATGAATTTCTCTCAAGTACTTTTGAATTAGTTATGTTTGGCCGTATATGAGTTTCTCCAGTCTCTTTGAAATTTTGATTTAAAAAGTATTTTACCAATAGAGATTTTGTCCTATTCTTCAATCATTTAAACAGTATCTAAAATCACGTATGGCATAGGTGTATAGTACATATTTATAAATTGTTTGATTAATTCTATGTAAATTTTAAAATTTCTCTTGACAGCCTGTCTAACCAGGCTTCCTCAGTCTTGGCACTATTGACATTGAGACTGGATAATTCTTTCTATAGGCATGTCCTATGCATTGTAAAATTTTTAGAAGCAGACATTGCCAAATATCTCCTGGGGTGGGGGTAATCTCCCCCAGTTAAGAAACATTGAACTAACCAATGATTGGGCTCACAAAGCTCTCCTTTCTGTAAAAAAAAAAAAAATCTATTTTAATTATGCTTAGTTTAACTTGAGTTAGCTCAGCTCTTTAGAGCATAGTACTAATGAGTTCAAGGTCGGAAGATTGATCCTTATGAGGTTTAATGCATTCATTCAGCAATCATTTATTGAGTGGCCTACAACTGCATTGCACTGTGCAAGTTGTTGAGAAGGAAGATAGAAAAATGCAAAAAGCAACCAATGCCCTCCAGGAACTTGTGATCCTGCACAGCAAGTGACAAAAATACCAAAATGAATGGTGGATACAGTAAGATAATGACCCAGGGTGACACCAGCGTGTCAGAAAAGCTATGCCTGAGCCTAATATTGAAGAATAGAAAGAATGTGGTTAGACACAGAAAATGTAGAGTTGGTTCCCCCTATAAAGTAGGAAAAGCAAGGACAATTATTCGTTGTAAACAGTCAACATGTGTGAGGCACCACAGCAGTAATTACATCATACCCCTGTGTACAATGTGGATGTACATCATGGAAGTTAAGTTCTGGCTCCAGAATCGGCAGACATGAGTTTCAATCCCTCCTTCCCCTAGTTCCCTGGATGACTTGAGAAAGATACGTATCCTCTTTGCTCATTAATTTTCTATGTATAAAAGTGGGACTAATATATGGAATTTGAAGTCTAAAAGAGGTGATACATGAAAATTAATTTAGTATAGTGCCTACACTAACAATAAATAGTGAATATTTTTGTTCCCCTTATTTTTATAATTGCTATTAAATGATCACGTACTTTGACATTAGAGCTGGGTCTGTCTGCCTTTGAAGCTGTACACTCTATAATTCAGCATCTTCCCAGAGCTCAGGGCTGCTGCAGAGAGCCACGGGAGTGCCGTGCCCTGCCTGGAGGAAGACGGTGGACCACATAACAAGGAGCGGTCCTGCTCATGAGCAGCAGGGGGTTATCAGTGACTCTGGGCACTGCTCCTACGAAGACCTCCAAAAACGCCACTGTAGCTGGAGTGGAAAGAAAATGCTTTTTAAGAAAGAAAAAGGAGAGCAGAGGAAATGTGGTATTAGATGCTGGGGAAAGATCACCCTGGTCATTTGATTGACGGAGAATGGATTGAGGAATGGCAAAATTGGGAGTAAGAGGAGACTAAGTCATAAATCATAGTGGCCTGGACTTGGCTAGTGATGGAGAGATGAGAGAAGTAGAAGGATTTAAAGATGTTTTTGGTGATAGAACTGATAGGATGTCCTTCAGCTAGCGAGAGATAAAGCCCAGGTATTTGACTACAAATCTGATGCCTTTTATCCTACATTATAGCTTCCTTCTCCTCCGACCTACATAATTAAATGCATTGGACACTAAAAAAGAAATAACCATATGCATAAATCAGCATTGCATCCCCCCCAAAATGGAAAAAGATTTCAAATTTTATTTATTCATTCATTCACTAATTCATTTATTCATCTATCTACCATCTACCCAGCTGTTTGTTTGTTTATTTATTTATTTATTTAAATAATCTCCGCATCTAACATGGGGCTTGAACTCATTACTCTGAGATCAAGAGTCACATGTTCTGTAGACTGAGTCAGCAAGGCACCCCAAAAGAAGTCAAATTTTATGGTTTTTGGATTTTTGCTGTAAATAATAAATGCTTGTGGAAAGACGAAGTGAGTGATATGGGGTTAGTGATGTTATCTTTGTATATAAGGGAAGCATGACTTCCCTGGAATGTGATATGTACTTCAATGCCCCCCATTTGCATCCAACTTCTGCTAGATTATATGTTTCTTCCAGGACATATTTGAATAAGTACATTTTTTTAAATTACACTGTGATAGTGTGGGTTTGAATGTAGTATACTGCCATCCTAGAATAAAATGGCAGCTGGAAAATATTTCCTACTTCTTTAACTTTTTATGCATTTACTGATTTATTCAATAATTATTTTTGAGCCAGTTACTCTGCCTTGTGTTATGTTGGTGATAACATGAACACAAGATAGAACATTTCCACCTTTAACCAGTTTACAGTCTGAAGAGAAAAGCAGACACGTAAACAAGCTATTTCAAAAAGTCAACAACCTTATACCTATAAGGTGCTGGAGAATGAAAGGACACCTAACCCTGTCCTGGAGGAACTAATCTTGAAGTAGAAACCTGAAGATAATTAGGTGTAGCCTGGAAAGGTAGAATGACAGGGAGATGAATGTTCCATGGTGAGCTCAGAGTACATGTAAATTAAGGCCCAGAGATGAGCATGAAAATGGCAGGTTCCTGGAACAGTAAATAATTCAGCATGGCCAGAGAGGAAATGCTTAGACGTGGTGAACCCAAGGGGACAAAATCATGAAGGGACTCATGGTCCATGCTAAATACTCAGCCTGAATTCATCTACATGCCAAGGAACTATGAGAAGACAGTCAGCAGAGAAGTGACAGGATCATCTGTGAAATCTAGAAAGACCACTGAGTGCAGGGTGGAGAATGCATGGGTGGGTGTGGAGAGGTCAAGTACAAGACCAGGCAAGTGAACGGGAAGACTTATGAGTTATGATGGACTAGCAGCTACGAGTTCTAAGAAAACTGAATGGGAAGGGAGAAGTAAGCAGATTTTAAAGTGACAGTTTTAGTTGACAGACTAGTCGGGGCTTGGTGATTGACTGGATATGGTAGGTGCGTGTTAGGAGGTGTGAAAGACAATTCCCGGGCTTTAGACTGGAAAAACTGAGTGGTCAGTGGTGCTGTGGAGCTAAAGAACACAGGAAAAATGGTTAGGATATGGTAAGTTGTACCACAGACTTGTTAAGTTTCATTTAAGAGAAGATGGCCACCAGGTAGTTGAATTCACTATACTCACAGGAGGCCTCTGTGCCAGGGTCAGAAATCCTGCTGGCATGTGCATATGCTAAAGTACTCTGATTGAATATAGTCCATGAACACAGAAGTCAGAGAAATGTGACACTGTTCTGTGAGTTAGCCTTTCACAGCAATCCTGGAGCTGCTCCCGTTCCTCTCTGTAATCACTGATACACCAGGCAAACAATTTCCTAAGGGCCACTCTAATGACCTTGTTGCATTAATCTGTTATTATGTTTTTACTGATCGCTGTTTGCCAGGATTCCAATCTACAGCCAATATGCTGATCGATATTTATATATCGAGTGTGCCACATATGTTCAGCACAATGGCTACCTGAACTATCTTCAGGGTTTTGGATACGTTGGACCAGAATTAGGACACAGCACCCTAAACAAGGTGACCAAGAATAGGAGGAACTTGCAGACTAAATCTCAGTTTTAGGCATAAAAACAGCAAGGGTCAATCTGTAAAGAGTCAAGATGGGTTAGCAAACCCAAAGAGCAAGAATGTTCCAGAAACCAGGAAATAATGCTAAGTGTACAAAGAGCAAACCCAGAAGACCATGGAAGACCTGAGGCAATAGACTTTAGCATCCACAGATTGACCTCATTGTTTATTAAGGACATGGTTCTTAGATGGGCCAAATTAGTTTACAAGTGTACAGTGATAACCAGCAAATATTTATGACTTCATAACTCTATAATTTTATTCTAGACATTTTTTACTACGGCAGCATTTCCACTTATAGTAATTCTCCCCATTGTCTAAATGCTTTAGGCAGAAACTCCTGAAATGATTATAAGTAGACACAACTTAGTGAACACCTATTGTGTGTCACTGAAAGGGCATTTTGCATGCTCTGTCCCATTTAATCCTCATATCAATCTTACACAATGAGTATTGATTTCATTAATGAATTTGGTTTACAGATGAGGAAACTGATTCTTAGGAAGTTCGTTTATTTGCTTACTCAAAAAATATGTATTAATGTCCCCAAGGGTTTAGCAGCACTAGCACAGAAAAATAAATTCTCGGCATTCACAGTGGAATACTATGCAAACATGAATAAATTACTGCCACATGCACTGATCTAGAAAAATCTTATAGTTATCATGATAAGAAAAAGAAATTAGATAAAAAAGAGTACACACTATGTAAGCTTATTCTGACACAATTCCAGAAAAGGCAAAATGAATCAGTGATAGCAGAGGGCAGTATAGGGGTTACTGCTATGGGGAAAGCAGGTCTGTATGAGCAGGGAGCCTGAGGAGGGCATTAGGTGCTGGTAGTGTACTATTACTTGATCTGGGTGGTGGGTGCAGGTATGTATGCACTCTATGCACATCCATCAACCTATACACCAATGATTGATATACTTTCCCTTACGTTTATTATATTTCAATAGAAAGTACTTTCAGAACTAGAGACAGGTTTTCTTTTTGATGAGTCCTCCATAGAATACTACTAGCATTAGCTACAGGGATACTAGTAGGAATCTGCTACTTGCTATTCATTAGAGCTATAAAGAAGGAAATATTCCATAAGAAAATGGATCAGGTTTTGTAAATGTACATTAAAAAAAAAAGAGGTGAAAAGTGAGACTAGTAGAGGAAGAACTTTACAGTCCAGAACATGTGCTGAGCTAATTCTTTATTAAAAGCCTACGGTAGGGGCGCCTGGGTGGCTCAGTTGATTGGGCGTCCGATGTCGGCTCAGATCATGATCTCACAGTTCGCAGGTTCGAGCCCCGCATGGCCTCTGTGCTGACAGCTCAGAGCCTGGAGCCTGCTTCAGATTCTGTGTCTCCCTCTCTCTCTGCCCCGCCCCCACTCGTGCTCTGTTTCTGTCTCAATAATAAATAAAAACAAAAAAATTATAAAAGCCTATGGTGTACCGACAGTGCTGTGTGATTTACCAGCACAGTCAGGCTCATTAAGACTTTACCTCTCCTGCTTCCCCTATTTTATTTTATTACTTTATTTTATTTTATATTATTTTTTCTTTTATAAGTGTATTTATTTAGGGAGAAAAAGAGAGTGTGAGCAGAGGAGGGGCAGAGAGAGAGGGAGAGAGAGCGAATCCCAAGTAGTCTCTGTGCAGTCAGTGCAGAGCCTGATGCGGGGCTCCATCTTACAAACCATGAGATCATGATCTGAGCTGAAATCAAGATTTGGAAGCTTAACCAACTGAGCCACCCAGTTGCCCCTCACCCATTTTAAATGAGGAAGTTGATGTTCCTGCTGTCACTGGGAAGAAAACCAAAACTCTGAGGTCTGCCCACAAGACGTTTATTTTAGCTGTGCCTTCCTGTCCATTTTCCTTTGGAAACTCGCTCCAATTCACCCTTGTGATCAGCCACCCTGGCCTTCTATCAGTCTACCAGAGCCACCATTCTCCCAGACACCAGGATATTTGTACATGTTTCCTCAGTCTGGACTTCCATTTCTTCTTTTACTTTATTATCCCCTTTAGATCTCCGCTCAAGGAGAGCTTCTCAAACAAGCTTTTCCTGTCTTCCCAATCTACTCACTACCCTTGGTCAAACCCTGAGTCTGAAATGTAGTGACACTTTTGTTAGCGAAATTAGTTGTTTAAGATGTTTCACTCTTAACAGACTGTAAATGTCATAGGAGAACCCACCATGCATTTTTTTGTTTATCACTGCATCCCCGATGCCATGGACGGTCTTGTCACATGCTAACTACTCAATAAATATTTGTCAAAACCTAAGTAAGTGAAAAAGGCAATTTCCTCAAGGTCACACAGCTAGTAAATCTATATACATTATTTCCTCAAATTCTACAACAGCAGAACTAGTTTTTGTTAATTGTAAATCATGAAAATGAAAGCTAGAAAAATTATCACTTATTTAACTTCAAACAGCCCACTGATTAGTTCCAAAACTATCACGCGGAGCTCCTACCTTCCTTGACCATTTTCCTTTAAAAATACTAACCCCATTTTGCTTGCTTTTTGCCTTCCTGCCACCATCTCCATTGTGATCATTTGTATGGATGCCCAAAGGGAAATGCAAACAGTAAGTCCGTATCCTAACATCATTATGAGCTCAATGAACTAATGAGAAAAGTAATCTCGCACTAAAAATCTACATTGATACACTAAAGTCATAACTAAAAACACTGCTTCAATTTGGCAAGTGAACTTGTCATTTCTATAGTTTCTTTGCATATTGCATATTTCCCTTCCAAGAAAATTCAGAACTGCTATTGAGTTGTGCCAGAAAGAGGTGTATCTGTGTTGAACGTTCTACAAACATTCCTTTAAAAGCATGTATCATCATGACATTTTATTTAGATATATCTCTTAAAGAAGCAATTGTCTCCATGCTGTAAGCTGGCAGAAAGCAACCGTAGTTTCTCTTAAAAACCATTTAGGCTCTCAGAGCAGAGCAATTCAAATCATAGCTATACTGCAACCACATATGTGTATGGCTTCCCTGTGGCCAAGTTCTTAGTTAAGCCGTGGATCACATTATTCCACGTCGGTTGATACCTCTTTAAATGCCATCACTTTGTGCTTCTGCCACTAAATTTAAAGATGAGCCTTTGCAGGAGTGCTATACAAGCTCTTTTATTTCTTCTTGATTATGTCAGTTCTTTCTGCCTTTCTCTTTACGTGCCTTCATTTTCAGGTACAGATTATGAGCAGAAAGTCCTAAGCTAATAAATAAGAAATGCATTCCATTGACTCAAAATGTGACAATGCTCCACTATTTTCTGGAGGGTCTCTTCCTTTTTAATCCAGCTTGGGTTAAATCAAGTAATAACTCACTGAAGACGGTAACTGAATGTGGGCCACACTGATTTATCTTTCTCTACTTTTTTTTAAGTTTGTTAATGCTTATTTATTTTTGAGAGAGAGAGAGAGCGTGAGTGGGGTAGAGCAGAGAGAGAGGGAAACACAGAATCTGAAGCAGGCTCCAGGCTCTGAGCCCAATGCAGGGCTCAAACCCACGAACCATGAGATCATCATGACCTGAGCCAAAGGCAGACACTTAACCAACTGAGCCACCTAGGCACCCCTTTCTTCTCTACTTCTAAAGTCAATTGACAACCTCAGAAATCAGAACACTACTGACCCAGAGTCTTTCCTAGGAGAAAGGGAGTAATTTCATTAACACGTAACCAAAAGGCCTAACGCACCTGCTCTTTGAAAAAGATGAATAGAAAGGAAGAGGATGATTTGAAGTAATGATAATGAAATGCTTTGGCTATGCACCCAGAAGAAAACCGATGCGCATGAGCAAAACAAGTAAGGATAAATGGTCAAGAACATTCTCGTGAACATCAGAAAACAGAGCGAATGGTGTGACAAAAGGTTAGGGATAGAACCTTGAGTCAGACACACCTAAGATCACTGGTTCTTTCACTTATTAATTAATACACTCATTTGACAAAGCAGAGACATTTTAGCCACAGTGACTAGAAGCAAATCCCAGTTCTGCCACAGACGAACTGTGAAGCCTTTGGCAAGTGACTTAATAGAGCATGATAATGTGCCTATTTCATAAAGTTGCTAGGAGGATTTAATGCATTCACACAGGTGAGATGATTAAAACTGTGTCACATGGTGAGCACTCTATAAATTTTGCTTTTACTATTATTTTTTCCCTGTGCATCTGCTATATTCCAACTGCCTCATTAGGTGCTGAGTGTTGGAAAGGGATAGAGCAGGACTTAGCCTTGATTTTGTAGCCACTGTGAATATTATGATGGATGGAGTCAAAGCTATGAGAGAAAATAACAGGGCTGTGGGGTGGCTTGATTTATTGATGGCTGAGAAAACACCTCTCCGGAGACCGTGTCACTGCATCTGAATGAAAACTGAAGTTTGTGGGGTTGAGAGGCAGTCAGGTGACTTGAGGGAGATAAAAACAGGAAAGGACAGGTGCGAAGCACTTGTTGAAAAGTATTTGCTACTTTTGATGAAGTGATGTAAGGCTCCCAGGTCAGAAGCACAGAAAGGGTGGGGAGTAGTGGGAAAGAAGCCTAGAGGCAGGGGGTGGGGTGGGCCACCAGCCCCCCACAGACTGTATTCAAGTCTAAGAACAGCGAGAGGCTACTGAAGGATGCTATGCAGAGAAGGGATATGCTCCATTTTTTTTTAAAGTAAACAGAGTTTCTATTCAGGTCAGTTTTAGGTTTACACTACATCACCCAGATGCACAGAGAATTCCCATATATCTCTGTTCCCTTTGCCCCATGGTCTGTCCCACCATTTACATCTTGTATTAACGTGGTACATTTTTGACAAATGATAAACAACTCAATGCATTATTATTACTAAGGTCCATAGTTTACACCGTTATCATTACTAAGGTTCATAGTTCACATTAGGGTTCGCTCTTTGTGCTGCAAAAATTCTATGGGTTCTAACAAATGCCTAATCCCCTGCATCGTATGTAACAGTATCATATAGGATTATACAGAACAATTTTATTATTCTATACTATTTTTGTGTAAACTAAAAGACTAACTCAAAACTATATGGAAAATGTGGCTGGAGCACTAATGGGAATGAGAAACCAAGTTGGTGGCTACTGTTACACTCTTGACAAGAGATGATGGTGACCTGGCCTAGGATGGAGGCATGGAAATTACGTGAAAGGATATATTTATGGCATATTTTGGTAATGGGTTCAGTGGGGGTCTAACTACATGGAAACATCACAATCTCAGTAGGTTCCTCATCATAATAGAAGTGTATTTCTTGCACCCTGGAAAAATGGCACAGGGCAGGAGTACTGGAGATCACAGGGGGAATGCACATCACAGTCTCCTGACCAAGATTCAGTTCTATAATCCTTAACTGCCAGAGATTTGGGGCAACTTAGTCTAGTGGCAGGCCAGGAGGAAGAATAAATGGGATTTGTTGAACACATAGCAATCCTTCCAGAGGATAAAGGAAAAGGCGTTGAGGATGATTTCTGGGTTTCTGGCTTCAGCTGTTGAATTAAACTAGATTTTGAGGTTAAGATGAAGGAGTCAAGAATTTGGGGAGACAAAATATAGATATCGGAGTTCATTTTAGAATCCAACGTCTGTGTTTCGGATCCAAGAAATTCTGTTTCTTTAGGCAATAAACTTAACCTCTTAATGCTTTTTTATCATCCATCAGATATAGATAATAATGCCGCTTACACACATGTACTCCAATGTTCATAGCAGCACTTTCGACAATAGCTAAATCATGGAAAGAGCCTTAATGTCCATCAACTGACGAATGGATCAAGAAGATGTGGTTTATATATACAATAGAATACAATGAGAAAGAATGAAATCTGGCCACTTGTAGCAATGTGGATGGTTCTCGAGGGTGTTATGGTAAGTGAAGTAAGTCAGGCAGAGAAGGACAGATACCATATGTTTTCACTCATATGTGGAACAGGAGAAACTTAACAGAGGACCATAGGGAAGGGAAGGGGGAAAAATACCAAAGGAGAGGGAGGGAAGCAAACCAGAAGAGACTCTTAAATACTGAGGATGGATGGGGGTGGGGGAGAGGGGAAAATGGGTGATGGTCATGGAGGGAGGGCACTTATTGGGATAAGCACTGGGTGTTCTATGGAAACCAACTTGACAATAAACTATAATAAAAAATAACATAAAAAGTGACCCTTACATAGTAGTGTTTAAAAACTCCATATAAATACATATAATCCATACAATACATATAAAATACTTAGAATAGTACCTGGTACAAAACTAAGCACTCAAAAATTCTCCATTTCTGTCATTACCATTATGATTTTACCACGGTTAAGCAACGGTGAAGCCCAAGAGAGGTACATGATACATAATCCACTTTTCTCTTCCTGAAATACAGAATTTCCAGTCATCATCTCCCATTAGCTGGCAGAACACAGTTAAGCCTAAAGAACTCACTTCTAATTTTCAATGAATTCCTTGGCATTTGGGGTGGCTTAATTTGAGAGTTTGCTGCTACTCCTGATGATATAAATGGGGAAAAGGGACCAGAAGACTAAAGGTATTATAAGTGTGCCCCTGGAGAAGGTCTTGACTATGACAGTGTTCAAAAGGAACATCAGTGGAATACAAAGAGAAGAAATCTTTTGTAAGGATTAGTGTGACAATAATGTATTTATGCACTTCCTTCCACATTACTTTGATCTCCACATTTCTAATCTCACCTATTCTTCAAGCCCCGGTCAAAAGTGGTCACCTTGAAAATAATACTCATTTTCCCCCTGAAAATAGGATACTAGTATTCTATTTGGGAAATGTCCCTTCCTTGCTCATATGCTCCAGAGCAGAGTATGTGACTAAATCTGGGGAAAGGATAGCTTTCAGTTCCCCTGATCATAGTGATTCTCTGAGGGGTGGCCATTTAACCAAGTGGGTGGAATCTGAGCGAATTTTAGGACTTGTGTGAGACCCATCAGGAAATAATGCTTTTGTTGTTGTTGTTCTGCCGGGCTTGAACCTGGGAGGATGCAGGAGTGAGAGGAGAATCTGTCTAACAAAGCAGCCATCTCAGAGGTAATCAAGCTATAAAAAGAGGAAGGAAATTCTGGTCCCAGTTGTGTGATACCTGGATCAAGACTTTCCTGAAGCTGCGTCTCTTCCTGGAATATCGGTTATGCAAAGCCATATTTCCTTTTTTTTTTTTCTTTAAGCCCTTTTTCATTTGGGTTCTCCATTGCTAATGAAGACATGCTCCATGAAGCCCTTCTAGATCCCTCCAAATAGAGCTAATTTCTCTTATAGGATTTCTCTCTGTGTATTCTAATAGCACTTATTTCTGCACCTGTCCTGTGGAACTTACTACATTCTATTACAGTTTTTTATGTCTATGCCTAATCTCTCTACTAGAGTTAACTTTCTTAAAGAAAATTACCATTTGTGATTTGTCTCTGAATTCCCATCTTCCATAATCCTCTATCAGAGGGCCAGGAGTGCTAGAAGAATTTGTTAAGGATACCTTGGTTGATTCCCCGGGTTTTGTGGCAACGGGTGCCAAACTGAAGGTCTAGAACTCCTGAGCAGTTGAGGATTTACTGAAGGTTCCTCAAATCTATATGTACACATAAATAATCAAATCATTAATATGTCTCATATAGGGGTGCCTGGGTGGCTCAGTTGGTTGAGCGTCCGACTTCGGCTCAGGTCACGATCTCACCATTTGTGGGTTCGAGCCTCACGTCAGGCTCTGTGCTGACAGCTAGCTCAGAGCCTGGAGCCTGCTTCAGATTCTATACCTCCCTCTCTCTCTCTATCAAAAATAAATTTTTAAAAACCATTTAAAAATTTTCTAAATATGTCTCATATATAAAAGGCTACAAAAATGTTTTCGTAGTTGATTGTTAATCTATTATCATGAACAAAATGCAGTTAATTTTCACTTGTTAATAATCAATGGCAAGTATTTTTTCAATACATATTCTCTCAATTAGCATATATATGGCTAGATACATACCTTAACTGGCTTTCACAGTAAGCCAGACACTGCTAAGTAAACGCTTTAGCCACATTATGTAACATAAGCCTCCCTAAACACGACACTATGTGGCCATGTTTTCGATGGGTCCCATAGGAGTGCTTCGCAAACTTTATGTCGAAGAACTGGTAGAAAATAGTAATATTCCTATGGCTCACTGTGGTCACAGGACAAAGAGGCTTGCCGCTGAAGGTGATCTGCAGTGAGTTGTGGCTATTCGATTTCCTACCCAGTCACTCGAAAGACTAGGGAACGGCTACGTTGGCACAGTTAAAATCTGCCCATGGTACCACAGTGCGCTGTAACCTAGTGGATAATTTCCAAGTCCTCTGCATTGCGTACGACATCTTCAAGATCACATCCTTACCAACCCTCCACAATCTTGCCTCCCTAATTCTTCCAGCCCCAACACCCACATGCATACACACACTCACTCATACAACCACACACATACACAAGTCAGTGTATATTTGCTACCCTCCTGCAGCATTTGACCATCACAAGTCCCTGTGCCCACGTTGGGTTACGTCCCTCTGCATCCCTATTTTCAAGTGGGGAAATGGAGGCATAGAAAGGTTAATGTTCCCATGGTGCAGATCCAAACCGCAGATGAATCTAACCCTACAGTCAGCAAACTTACTCATTGCTGGATATACACTGTTATCACAATTTGAATTTGAATACCGTGATCCTAATTGATTTTGTTCTGGTTGAAAAATACAACTGAACAAGGTCCCTTTTAGATTTGCCACATTTTACCTATTGTCTTTTAATTTACATCTGTGAGAGTATTGTCTTTAACAAAACCCTGAAACTGCTATTACCTGACTTCAGATGATTATCCCTCTAATGTTGACCTCTACTACTTTCACTACTTCCTCGTGTAGGGAGTGGCTTTGTGGTTTTGCTCTTCTTAGGAATTAGAGTCTTAGGTGATCTGAATCAAAATGATATATGATAAGGATGGTGTGTGTATTGGGTGAAAGAGGAGCCCGAAGTGGGCAAATGGGCAGCTATTATTGTGATCCAAGTACTTTGTTGGTGATTTCTCACCTTCAACCTCTTGGACTGAGGAACTGAGGTTTTAACCCAAGGTAACAGCTCCAAGCACATAACCTAACGGGTGGTAGGGGAGGGGTGTCCTATGATTTAAGTGAATTTTGTGCTCTACCTCATTCCAAAGATTCAAATTGAACTGGTGTGCCAAGAGTTTGACCTGTTCCCATGACTTGAGATCTCCCTACCCTTCTCGAGAATACCTCAACACGGAGGCGACTCCTCTGGGGTGCCTGTAATTCCTTTTAAGGAGCACAACTATGCTCTCCATATATTATTTCTTTAAGAAATTCCATCTCTCGGTATATTGGTTCCAGAACCAACTACATGCCGAGTACTGACAAGTTTCTCTTCTCAGCATAGAACACACTTCTGAATCCTAGACTTACACTGACCTGACTAATGAACAGATTCACTTAGTATCTCAAATGCATTCATAAGCAAGACATTTTACTTTCACAGATCAGCACGTTCAAAATGTGAACTCCAGAACACGCCCACCTGAAATCCCCCAATCAATCTCCTTCAGCTTCTCCTCTCCCAATGAATGACACCACCCTACCTTTCTGTGCCAGCCAGAAACCTGCGCCTGCAATGCTGAGGCCTCCTTCACCCCCATAATTAATCCATCACACCACTTCCACTCAGTTTAACTTCCTTATTTGTCTTGAGTCTACTTACTTTTCTCTATCTTCACTGCTACTGTCTTGGGCCAAGTTACTATCAGTTCTTTTAAAGACCCCCAGGATCTATTCCTGCTCTGCTCCAATCTGCTCTTCATACTAAAAGTTAGACTATTTTAAAATGCAAACCCAATTATGTCACAAATATGCTTAAAACCCTTGGGTAGCTTCCCACTGCTTTGGGGAAAATGTCAACATTTCTTACTAGGGCCTTTAAAAGCCCCTGTAATCTGTTCCTTGCCTACTTCTCCAATTATGTTACCCATTAAAGACCACTTCCTCCAACCCTGTTCCTGCCACATTGTCCTCATTTGATTTCCTCTACAGGATGATATACTTCCTCACATTTTCTATGGATGCTTTTGAGCTACAGTGACAGGGCTGAGTGGCTGAAAGAGAAACAGAATTGCCTACAAAGACAAAAATATTTTGAACTGTGCCCTTTACAGAAAAATTTTGCCAACCCCTGAACTATAGTATGGTCATCTGTGCATATGCAAAAAATGTGTAACCACATTTTTTTCTGGGAACTTAACTTGTACCTAATAATAGGCTGACTACTGAATTGTGTCATTGGCAAAGAAAGGTTAATGGTGGGAAATGGACATTTTGACGACTCCTGTCCTCCTTAACCACAGTGAACTTGAAATCAAAACAGAGTTTTCCTTTTTATTATAGACACACTTCCTAGATGCTTTTGTCTTCTTACAACTGCTGTGCAAAATGCCAGTTATCTGTTAAAACCATTTGAAACTCCACACTACTTTATTAACAGAAGTGAAATCTGCCTTCAAATTTCTGGGGACTCTGAAAATCAACTAAGCTGCTCTAGGAGGGGGAGGGAGGAAAAGAAAAGAGGAAGGGAGAGAGAATGAGGATGAGACAACAGGCCAAACTGGAGACTCGAAAGCCACTTCTCGATTAAAGAGAACACAGTCTTGAAATAGACATTCCTAGGATTTAAGTCAATGTTAAACCTTCTAGGCTTTAGATAAAAAGATGACTAATAAGTTGCTTAAAATAAAACGGACTGAATTTAGTCACCAATAATACTTTGACTTTAGAAAACTCACTTGTAGTCTCTGAATCTTAATGTCCTTGTCTGTAAGATGGGGATAGTAATAAAAATATATTTAGCAATACTCGTACGTACATACTATTTTATGTTAGCAATAAATACAGCTTAAAATTTAACAATGATCTTTAAGAAGGTAAGTAAATACATATGTATATATTGTATCAGTATATAAAATGTGAAATACTATATAATTGATAATAAGTACTATTCAAGTTAAGTAATTTTCATATATAGAATTTTATACAACATTATTAATGTTAATTTATTTGTATCTATTTCTGGCTCATAATAAGTGTGCCATCATACTTGTTAAATAAATCAGTGAATATATGAATACATTTAAACTGTAGTATCGTAGAAGAAATTTGTATATGTCTGTTTCTTCTGATCCTGCGTGTACTTTTGCGTTCCTGAGGACACTGAAGGACAAAGAGTGGCAATACCAACCTCAGATTTGGGATGCTACCTGGTTAACTGCTGGTTGTTGAGAAAGAAAGGTGCACCAACTTATTCTTTTACCTAGGCTTAGAGCTGATGTCTCTCATGTCCCCCTACAAGGATGCTGACCTAGATTTCCTGCGTGTAGCTTCCTAGCCTAACCTAGGTGCCGGGGTGTGTTAACTACACAAAAGGAAAAATGATCGCCAGGTATATCTACGTGATTGTCCAAGCCTATAGTAGATAGTCTTAGAGGATCCAGCTACCATGGGCAGCCCAGAGTGATGGAAAGGTCATTGTTCTTCGTATCAAACAAACCCAGTTTCCAATCCCTTTTCCCCAGAGCTTCCAAACATTTGCTGTGGATGCTGTCCAGCATGCATGCTTTCCCTCCTGACTGTAGTAACCTTAGTGCCCTTGAAGGAACCCTTTTTTGCTAAACTTGAATCTCTCTCTGACTACAGGGATGAGCATTTGAAGCTATCTGCCTACGGAGTGGTCTGGAAGCAGCAGCATCTCACCAGCAATAAGCACACCTCGAGATCGTTGGCTGAATACCATTCTCTCTTAAATGAACTAGGGATCCTTCAACAGATGGCTGCTTTGGAAAGGGGGGAAGGAGGGACAGTAAAGTACAAGATGAGCCTGAGATACTGTGCACCAAAGTATGGAAGTGCTCAGAGAACGGAGGGACATGTCCAAAGGAAGCCAGCTTGTAGACGCTCCCATTGCTCCTGTTGGCAAAACTGGATGCAACTAGAAAATCGAAATACATAATGATAATAACAGATTTGGCCCACAATAAAATAGGAAACCATGAGTCCATATGTCCATAAATAAATAAACTTAGAACATAAACAAACAAATAAAAGTTTGATGAGCAATGGGATACATACTTAGTCCAAAAAACTTTCTCATAAAATAATTACCAACAATAAATAAGGCCTTTGCAGTGAGAAGCTTGGCAAATCCACTTCACTGTAATGATTACTGTTAACATCGCCAGTAATGGGACAAATCAATATCATGTGTCTCTGATAAGGTACAATGAGAAAACCATATCACGTCTACAATATTCCTGCCAAAGATGCATAACCTGAATCTAATCATGAGGAAAGTAAGTAAAATGAAAAATGAGGGGCACTTTACAAAGTCGGTGACCTATAATCCTGAATAGTTTCAAAATAATCAAAGTCAAGGAGAGGCTGAAGAACTGTGTCTATACTGAAGAAAACCAAACATTTAACACCTAAACACAACACGCAATTCCTGACTAAATCCTTTGGTGATGAAGATATTATTGGGACACGTGGAGAAATCTGAATGGGGCCTGGGGATTAGATGACAATAATGTATCACTGTTAACTATGATTTTGATGGTTGTGGCGTGGTTATGTGGCAGAATACTTTAGGTATTGGAGATGCCCATTAAAAAGTTCAGGGATTGGGGTGCCTGGGGGGCTCAGTTGATTGAGCATCTGACTCTTGGTTTTGGGTCAGGTCATGATCTAGTGGTTTGTGAAATCCAGGTCTGCATCTGTCAGCACAGAGCTTGCTTGGGATTCTCTTTCTCCCTCTCTCTCTCTGCCCCTACACCCCCCCCCCCCAATAAACAAATAAGCATTGACTAAAACTTCAGGCATGATGGGGCATCAGATTGGCAACTCTCAAATGGTTTAGGAAAAACAAAATCTGTGAACTGTCCTTAAACCTTTGCTATAAGTTTGAGATGGTTTCAAAATGAAAATATCAATAATACATAGAACATGTCAGGAGGACGCACCAGAAGTGCCCCGTCTATAGGCAGAGCACTGGTGTCCAACATGAAAGAGAGACTCCCTTTCTACTGCTTATCTTTCATACTCTTGAGATTTTCAATAATGTGAATTAAAAACGGTATCACCAAAATGGTATGTGGGACACTTCGGTGGAAACTAAATAAGAAAATGCATGCATGATCATTACAGAAATGTTGAAAACTGCAAATATTCTAAGGGCTTGACCAGATCTTTCAAGGAAGCACTTTGATGTTTTACTTATTACAATGCATCATTTTTCTTCCTTTAGTTTTATAAAATACTATGATCTTGTGGTCCTGTGCTATATGAAGTTTCATGTTTTTCAAACTAATGTCATTTTCCATGCTACTTAAAACTCTTATAAGCATCAAATAAATAAATAAATAAGTACCCTCCTTCAATATACACCTTTAGGCTACTTAATTTCAATTGCTAGCACTTATTGGTACATGATGAAATATACAATAATAATACTTAGTATTATTATATTAATATTATTATTATTATCACTATTAGCTTTAGCTCCTGCACTGAAACGCTGGCTCCTCCTGTGAGACTAGGGACTTTGGTCTACCATCCACTGGCAATGACACCCAGCGCTATACCTGGCACATAGTAAGAACTCAATAAATATTTACATTAGAAAGAAAAATGACAAAGGAACTTCCTTTATTTACTTTCAGATTTCAGAACCTGTTAGGTAGAAACCGTTTCCTGGGCTGATATTCATTAAGTACCAACTATATGCTCAAGCACTACGCTAAGTGCTTTATAAGCACTCTGTAACTTAAAGATTTATGAATAACCTTATGAAAAAGGACTATCACTATGTACAGATGAGCTTAGGAAGGAGTAAACTAAGGCCGCAGTTGGCATTCAGGAACCCGAGGCTGAACTTGCCCTGGCTGTCTCTTTTTGGCCTTCCCTCCATCTGCACTGCCTCATGGTTCTTAATGCCTGTGGCCACTGTATCAGCAGTGGAAAATATTGGTCCTCTGACTCCTCCCTGGCTCAGCTTTTCATTACCTCTCCTTTGGACTCCTGTAGTGAATGCTTAGCTTTCTTCTCAGGCTTCTACCCATTCTATAATTTCTTTCCTGATTATGTTTCCAAAGAAAAGTCAATGATGCCCCTACCACTTACTTTCAAGGGCTGTCCAGTGGCTAGAGCAGAATTTCCCAGAGCTTGACGACCATTCAGTCCATGAGCGGTGAACGCAAAAATTTCTCTTCCCTAAGGCAAAGAGGAAGCGATCTAAGCAATATATCCAAAGAGGAATGATGATCAAAAGTATTCAAATGGCCATTCATTTAACTCAGTGCTTCCTCTTGCCCAAGTGCATAGCTCCAAAATGTCAATGGCTCACAGTCCCCTCTCTTATAACCTGACTAAATACTGGTTGAACATATACTATGGTAGTTTCCTGACTCTTGAATGAGTGTTGAAAGATAGTCAGGAATTCTCTAGGGAAGTTACAGCAGGTTGAATGATTATTCCCCAAGAAGATTTATCTACATCCTAACTCCTAGAATTAGTGAATCTGACCTAATTGGGGGGGTGGGGTTGTTTGCAGGTATAATTAAGTTAAGGGTCTTGAGGCAAGATCATAATGGATTACCAAAGTGGACCCTAAAACCAATGACAAGTATCCTGTAAGACACAGAAGAGAAGAAAACACAAGCACAAAGGAGAAGGTTATGTAAAGCCAGAGGAAAATACTGGATTTAGGCAACCATAAATCAAGGAACTCCCAGAGCCATTAAAAGCTAAAAGTAGCAGGGGAGCACCTGGGTGGCTCAGGTGGTTGGGTGTCCAACTTTGGCTCAGGTCATGATCTGAGAGTCTGAGCCCCACATGGGCTCACTGCTGTCACTGCAGAGCCCACTTCAGATCTTCTGTCCCCCTCTCTTTCTGCACCTCCCTCACTCATTCTCTCTCTCTCTAAAAAGTAAATAAATAATAATAATAATAGAAACATTTAAACAAAAAGAAAAGCTTGAAGTAAGAAGATAGATTCTTCCCCAGAGCTTTCAGAAAAAAATACCACCTTGCCAACACTTAACTTTAGCCACAAGTATGAAAGAATAAATTTCTGTTGTTTTAAGCCACCTAATGTGTGTTAACTTATGAGAGTAGTCCTAGGGAACTAATACAGGGGTGAAGAGGGAAGTAGCATTCAAGATGAGGAAACATGTAAAGTCGCAGAAACAGTTAGAAAGCACAGCTTGATCAGGACAGCTTCAGCAGTTCCCTGGGGCTCCACCTTGGGTAGAAAGGTGGAGAAGAATGAAACAAAATGAATCATGGAGGGTCATGCATTCCTCAATAAGGACTTTGGGTTTTATCCAGCAGGTCATCGGAGGATAGGGAGTACTAGTGACCCAGAGCACACCTTACCATGATCACGATGGTGGGGGTACAGAGAACGGATTGGAAAGAAAATGCAATGATCTCCAGTGGGAACTTTTGTAGTCATCAGATGATGAAGATCTGAGTCAAAATGATCATAATGAGAATGGAAAGGAAGCTGCTGGGATGAAAGATATTTGGGAGATTTAATACACAGAATTTGGTGGCTGACTGAATGTACATTGTGAGACGGAGCTGGGAGAGCTGAGTCCACCTCCAAGGTGACTGGGTAGAGGGCAGAGATTTTCACCAGGATAAGAAATGCAGAAGAGCAGATGAGTAGGGATAATTTGTTCATGCATAGACATATTTGAGGTCAATATATTCTGAATAACATCCAGGGGAGACTGTCAAGTAGGCAGTTGATAAAAAGAATCTGGATCTGAAAAGAGAAGTCCACGTTAGAGATAAGCATCTGGGAATTGTTGAAATATAAATGATCGTGGAAAACACGGAGGGAGATAGGATTACCCAGGAAGACACGCCGAGCAGAGGGTCAATGATGGAACCCCCGGGAATGGACACATCCTTATCAGAAACTTCTATGATTTTATAGATAATGGTTTCTAACTACTGTTACATCAAAGTGGTATATTTTCCACGAAACATAAAATCTTAAAAAATTTTTCTTCATTCTTAATGTTCCAGAATTCTTATTTTATAATAATAGCAAATGAGAAACTAGAACTGAATATATAAAAATTCTCGTTAAGAAAAATTTCTTTCGTAGATCAAGACACACAATCTCTTGCTTTGGTCTATCTGTGCCTTTCTCCAATATCCTGAGCTCAGTAACAGGCACCAACATCTAGCCAGTCACAGAACCCAGGAAACTGGAAGTCAAAACTATACCTCCCTCTCCCTATGCCTTACCTATAACCAACCGCCAGGTTGAATCTATTTCTCTTGAATTTCTACACTTCTCTTCATGCCACCAACTTAATCTAAGCCATCTTGTCTCTTTGCCGATAGCCTCTTAAACTTGTCCCCTACAATCTCTAATCTATTCTCCATGCTATAATCACAGGGATACAAACAACAATCTAAATCAGTTTTTAAAAAAATGTAACTTCTTCCTTAAAACCCTTACATGGATTTCCAACCCTCTTAATTCATACAGCCTCCAATGGCCCCCCTGGGGTCTGACCTGGCCTATCTCTACATCTTCCCTGAGTGCATCTCCCCCTCCATCTCTAGACTCCAGTTATTCTGGGTACTTTCTCAAGGATGTCATGCTTTCTCACGCAGGTATGGCTTGCATTTCACCCGGGAAAGTCTTCTTCACCTTCAGGCCTCAGGTTAAATATCACGTCCTTTGGGAAGATTTCCCTACCCCTATTACCTCTCATTGTATATTATCAAATACTCTCTCTCTCTATCTCTGTGATAGAAATTAAGACCATTTAATTTAAGTAATTAAACTATGCAATAGTCTTCATGTTCCCAGATATATTCCATGAGGGGAGAAGTAAAAATGAGGGGAAGAACAGAAAAGAAGTTGTTCTGGGATGAGGAAGAAGATACTGCCTGGAATCTTTTTGGCCTTGAAGCCTTTCACGGATTGGGTTTCAAAGAGAAATTTTTAAAAAGGCAGAAGTTGTAGGCTGTTTTCTGTGGGTTTATTTGAGCGACTATTAAGGGAAATGGGAGGTTCAGAATTGAAACCGGGTCACTAGGTCAGTTAAGGTTATCCCCCAGGCCTCACTCAGAAATGCCCTACCCCTACCACATTGGTAGTTCCTTTGCCCCCCACCTACCCCTGTCACTAAGAATTTCATAGAGGATTACTCTGGAAGATAGGGGTGGAAGGGGCTCTGAACTCAGTGAGTATACTTGGCTTCCTGTCCTGTCTTGGTCACCTACAAATCACGAACTTCATTTCAATAAGCATTTATTAATGACCTACTTTGTTCCAGGATCTCTTCTGGGAGTGAGATTTTCAGAATTATGGTCTCTACTCTAAAAAAGGTCACAGCTTGAGAAAGACATGCAAAAATCAAATGTCCATGAGGCTTACGTAGGCTCTCTGAGAGGTGACCTATTTCCTCACGTCACCCACCACTATTGCGTATCACACATTATGACCAGCTGACCGAGGAGGAAAAGGGCTCAGCTTGGTTCAGTCATGGGTGGGCTCGGTATATGATTTGAAGCTGAACACAGACAGATGCTTGAACTAAAGACACAATGAGGGTGCCCCTGAAAAAAAGGGAAGGTTATTTTCCCAGTGAGCAGAGCTTTGGTTAATGCCTGATCATCCACTCTGTGTTGGAAGAGAGTTAGCCAAGATAAGGAAATATACAGACACATGATCAGGCAGATGTCATGGCTGGTTGGCCAAGGGGTTGAAGGAGAAATACAAGAAGATCAGAGTCAAGGGGGTCTGGAGAAAGGCATGAAGATGGAGTCTATGTCAGGGTCAATAACATGGGGCCATCTTTTAATTGCAGGTTAATGCTCATGAGAGCATTCATCAGGAATGTGGCCCTTAAGAACCAAGAAGGCAGAATAAATTGGTCCAGCTGACATCAGACAAAAGAAAATGGGAGTATACTTAGTCTCTAGACCCTGCTAGATATTTAAGTTGTTTTTCAATTTGAATTGAATCCCTCATAGTACCTTATATCTTATTCCATTTCATAATTTCCTATGCCTTGCTCCCATTCATTTCTTATTCCAGCGAGTAGAGACTAACAAACTCCAGTCCACTTACTTTTTTTTTTTTTTTTTTTTAGAAAGAGAGGGCATGAATGGGGTAGGGGAAGACAGGGAGAGAGAATTTCAAGCAGGCTCCACTCTGTCAGCACAGAGCCTGATGCAAGTCTCCAACTCATGAATCATGAGATCATGACCTGAGCCAAGGTCAAGAGTCAGGAGCTTGACCGACTGAGCCTCCCAGGCGGCCCCCAGCCCATATACTTAGAATGTATTGGGATCTTGTAAAAACCACCATGCAAGCTTTGAAACCTGCCAGAGCCATCCTTTGTACCTTTATTTACAAGCTAATTAGCCTTGAGTACATTGGTTTACTGCTCTGACACTTAAATGGAGATGATAATGCCTATTTACAGGGTAGTAATAAGGATTACATGAAATAGTGTTTTTAAAGGGTTTAGTGCAGTGTCTTTTAGACGATTAATGTTGAGTACAGGTTAGTGCAATCCCTGTGGTCAGAACTTTACAGCCGGATGTCTCTGGCCCTTGCTGTCCCTCTAGATCTCTCCCTCTCACCTTTAGCCAGACTCTGAAATACCTGCTTAGGATGATTTTACACCCAGAATGGCAAAGAGACTTCTTGATTCCAATCCCCTGTACCTTTTCAGAAAGGCTGTATTAAGATACGTTCCAAGGATGCATCCAAAAAACCAGCCTGCACTGATTTCCCCCTCATTTTAGCCTACGACTCCCCAGAGCACCTCTCAAGTTCCCTAGAGTAATGGCAGTTTGAAATACCGGCCTAGGGCAATTGTTATGAGCCTGTAACAAAGGGAACTTACTTAATGAAAGGTCTATGAGATATATATATCATTTAACAAAGCAATTAAACACATTAGCCAAGACCATGCCACCTGGGTTCCTGTGGCCTACACCAGCAAACTTAATAACAGCATTTCAATTATGCACCCAGAGTCAGTCCCCAGATGTGGCCTAATAAAGAAATGCGAATGCAAAAGGGCAGCAGCTCACTATATACAGGGAAAGAACTGGAATGGCAGGTTAACATATCCCGGCCAGCAAACTGCACATCCTGCAAACTAATAAAGCTAAAAACAGCTTATTGTCAGAACTGTCCACACAGCATTGGATCATTTTAGAAAATAAAGTAATAAAAATAAAAATGGGGAGACAAACAAACAGAAAACAAAATGGACCAAAAATCGGGGAAGGGGTATGAGCTGGATTCTAGTTGTAACTCCATTGCCAACTAGTGATGTAATCGGCTCAGGTCATGATCTCACGGTTTGTGGGTTCTGGCCCTGCGTCGGGCTCTGTGCTGACAGCTCAGAGCCTGGAGCCTGCTTCAGATTCTGTGTCTCCCTCTCTTTCTGACCTACCCCTGCTCGCGCTGTGTCTCTGTCTCTCAAAAATAAATAAGAAACACAAAAAAAAAAGAAATAAACTATGAAAACTATCTTCTCATAAGACTACCTCTTCCACTAGATCCCGGACAAATAGACCTCTCTTTTCTAGGTTTCTACCTTATTTTAAAGACTGAGGAAAAGGGCAAAAGAGCCTTGGGAAGGAAGGGGAGTATTCCTGCTAATGCTTACATTGCAGGTCTCTAATCTGGTAAAAGTATTTATTTAAGCAAATGCAGAAGCAAAGAGAAAATCCAAAGAAAGCCAGTGAGCAGTTGGCAAATGGTAGAGATTTTGTACAAAGTGTGAATCAACAGATATGATGAAGTATCTATTATCTGGGTCCAAAACTAATCTATCAACTAAAGAGAATATAAATGAGGGCTTAGTAAGTTCATTGAGTAGTTGCTTTCAACCAACCCTCACAAAAACCCAGTGAGGTGGACACCGAGAGACAATCGAGCATCATTTTGAGGACACTTAACCATCCACTGGAATACTTTGGCTGTATTCAAACTTGACCAACAAGGCCGTGTGCTACTGCCTGTGCCTGGGAGCGCAGGAGCACGCAGTCTCCGGGTGTCCTACAAGGACCCCAAACCTCTCTGCCATCTGTGTAAACTGCGTCCTGTATCTGTCCCACCTGATGTGGACACAGGATGGGTCACAGTGACACCCTGATCCACATGGTTCCTTGTTTCTGTCCAGCATGAGAGAGAGGCCTCCTCCTCCCTGGATGGATTATCTATTCTTCCCTTGAAACTGGCAGGGACAACCCAGGTCATATGATAACTCCTAAATCAATAACTGCTGCTAATGGATTTCATCCACTGCAATGCTGAAGCTAGTAAGGACCATCTCTAGAGCTAGGAATGGGATCACGTGCCTCTGAGTCCGAATGTGAAAGGTGCACATGTGAACAAGCGTAGGGGACTTACGAGAGAAGAAGGGAGGAACGATTAGACAG
Source organism: Helogale parvula (assembly GCA_004023845.1). Classification (NCBI taxonomy): domain Eukaryota; kingdom Metazoa; phylum Chordata; class Mammalia; order Carnivora; family Herpestidae; genus Helogale; species Helogale parvula. The sequence goes on along the minus strand of PJEM01009785.1, from coordinate 12,188 downwards.
ACAACCAATGGGTCCAGGGCTTTTGCCCAAAGCCAAGTGCTTGGTGAGTGGCAGGGCCAGCCTTGAACTAATTAAATATGCTATAGAGCCGTGGACCAATGTCTGCAACTTAGAAAACCACACCACCAGCCAATTCTTCTTGTCATAACCCAACAAATCAGTTTTGACAAGTAAAGATGCACGATAACCATATTTACCAACCAAAAAAATGGCAGGCGAATTCCTCAAGAATAGTAAACTCATCCAGACAACTGAATATAACACTTGAAATCCAGAAGGTCATAGAATATCCAAGGCATACGAATGCCATGCCAGTAGAAGCCATTTGCTTTGACTGAGAGTCAACTGTACTATAAATATATAATAATATCTGCACAATACATATTCATGTGCCATTTGGCCCATCTTATTTTTATTGGTATTTGCTCATGGTAGAGCAACACTGTTGTATTTAAAAATTACAAAAAGTATGGAAAGCCTTTAGATGTTTATAATTTTGTTAATGACCAGCCATAAACAAAACACCTCAGCACGATAAGGCTTCTCTAATTTCTTCTGGCTGCTACTGATAATGGTCTGTAAATAATGCTCCCCCAGTATCTGGTGTCTCTAAAATATTTACCAGTCAGACAGCCATGTGCTGGCTAGGTGCTGGCCTCTTTTTAGTTGAGACCTAGATCCTCAAATATTCCCTCCTCATCTAAGCTTATAGCAAAACCATGGAAATAAATATCACAGTGTTTTTGTCCGTTTGGAGGGAAAGATGGATAGTGGCAGCCAAAGACAGCAAGGTTGCTTAGAAGATTTGTTCCAGGGGTGCCTGGGTGGCTCAGTGGGCTAAGCGGCCGATCTCAGGTCATGATCTTCCGGTCAGTCAGTTCAAGCCCCGTGTCAGGCTCTGTGCTGACAGCTTGGAGCCTGGAGACTGTTTCAGATTCTGTGCCTCTTTCTCTCGGCACCTCTCCCACTCACTCTCTCCCATTTGCTCTTGCTTTCTCTCAATCTCTCTCTCTAAAGTAAATAAACGTTAAAAAAAAATTTTAAAGGCTTGTTCCAGTATGCTATGCAGCAGGAAATAAATAAGCCAAGCAATCCAGCTTTTGGACCATCTCCCAATCTCTCCCTCTGCTTCAGGTCATTACCATGTACCTAGTTCTCCCAGTTGGGATAAGCTCATTAGGGGTCCTCTCTCTTCCTGGATAAACAGAATTCCTTCCCACCTTCTTCCTCTGAGAAGATAATCAGTAAATCTTCATGAATGAAAGATTTTAGTATAGTCTTTAAATGGAACTGAAATGTCAAAGGAGACACTTAGAAATGGAGGATCATCAGGTATACACTGCCTTCAGTGTTTCTCCAATCTTCCCCTTTCTCTTTATCCCCACCATCCCCATTCCTGGCCTTATCTCCTTCATTGGAACTATCATGGACTCGTGTCCTTCCCACGAAGGGGAAAAATTTATTTTGTAAACGTCTCTTTGCTCCTTACCTACCTGTTCAAAAACCTTCCTTGAATTCCCATTGCCACCGGAAGTCATGCTTAACCAGAGGTGGTCAAACTTTCTCCATAAAGGGACAGGTAATAAATATTCTTTGCTTTAGGGGCCAGATGATCTCTGTCGTAGCTTCTCCACTCTGCCCCCTGCTGGAGTACAGAAGTAGTCGTGGACTATGTGTAGACAAAGCGGGTTGACTATGTCCCAGTAAAAGCTTATGGATGCCGAAATGCGATTTTGACATAAGGCTCATATCACCCCTCTTTTAATTGCTTTCCCCAACCCAGGGAAAACTGTACAAACCACTCTTAGGTGATGGGCTGTACTAAAACAGGTGGCAGACTGGATTTGATCCGTGGGTTTTGATTCTCTGACTCCCTGGTCTCAAGCTCTTTAGTCCAACATCCAAATTCATTCCCATCCGCAATCCACCCACCTCTTCTGCCCTCTCCTCCACTGTTCCCGGGTCACCACGAACATACCACCGCTCCTGCTGCACTGAGCAACACGTTGTCCTTTGAATAAGCCACATGCCTTCCAGCTCAGCTTTTCAGACAATGTCACTCCTTTCATCAAACTTCTAAGACTCAAAGCGCTACCCTTCTCATGAAACTTTTCCTTATATCTTAGCTTGAAATAACTTTCATTCTTTATAATAGCAATTTCTGCCTAGATCTGCGTAAGCAATTTGCATACTTTATGCCATTTAACCATTAGTCAATGAGACGGGTGTTCTTAGAACTATTCCACAAAGAGGAAATGGAGATTCAGCAGGATTAGGTACTCAGTGTCCCAACAAATGGCCAAGGCAGGGCTCTAACCCAGATATTTTAGACCCTATAGCCCAAGAACTGCTTTTTATATCACACAGATGAACAGTTTATTTGTACTTCTTGTATAATGCTGACTTCATTCCTACTCACTATTAGAAATATTTGTGGGAATTCTTCTCCTTTTCTAAAGCTTGGAATTCTAGAAGGCACAGTTCATGTCTAATTCATACTTATATCCTCAGAGGGATTTGCATAGAATAGGTGCTTAAGACATATTTGTTGAGAAAAAGAGCGCCATTCAGTTGATACTTGTAGCCATGAATTGCTATTATTAACTTTCAGATTTGATGTCCTGTAATCACTATGCTTGATAATACACAATGAACCGGATTTTTTTTTCCAGAAAGCAAACCCAGAGATAAAGAGAAAATCAAAACTGGTTTCCATCAGTATGTGTGAAAAGATTTTGTGCTCAAATAAAAACTAGACACATACAAATATGAAACGCATTTGGCCATTTGTTTTAGATTTTAGCACTTTCTTTCAGAAAAAAAATCACCTCAGAACTATGGGTATATTAATGAACCTTTCACATCAACAGCCACTGGCACCACTGGTCATCAGGCACAGAACCCACTCTCGGCCTTATTTACGATAGGGTCATTCTTTATCTCTAGGACACTTGGGTCATTTAGAATGGAACTTCTGTCTAGCTCTGGAATTTGGCATCAACGACAGAGCAATCAACCATTGCCTCCCACTCAACTTGCTAAGTCCAAAAAGTGACTGATTTCTCAAGTCTCCTGAAGTTAAGTTGGATAAATCTTTTCCTCCTTTGGATGCCATGTCTGGTAAGTGATTAAGAACTCCATGCACTGAGGATCAGCATGGCATAACGGTACAGAGCCCGAGTCTGAGTCCAAGAACCCTCATTCGCTGGCAGGCAGTACTTTGTGTATTTCTCGTGATGCATCTGACTTTTGTCTCATTATCTGTACAACAGAAAAAAATAATCTCTTCATAGAATTTTAAATGAAGGAGACATTTACAGCATCCCTAGCACTGTGTCTGTGAGAAAGTACTTACTCTATTGCTTCATTCCCTGCTACTTACAATTTTACGGTATTAGTTTTGGAAACAAGGTCTAACACGGATTCATAAGTTAGTTGTGTAGCTACAGAGTTTTGTTGTTTTGTGTTGCTTTACTAAGTGGCAGTCTCAGGGCGAGTTAAAATTTGACTGTATTTACTGCGGAATTAGGTCACAATGAGAACCTATGAGTGCGGAGCCAGATTTAAAATGGGTATTTTCAATGCAGAGGACTAGTCATGCTAGAGAGACACTGACAGTCTCTGGCTTACGAACTCCATCAACAGAAATGCAGACGGAGGGGCGAGGACCACTGGGTTCTGCCACCCGTGGCTCAAGGACCCAGAGGTGACTGTGCCTTCAGCTAACCTCAGCCACGGTGATGAGTGTGGAAATCTACTCCCTAGAAAGTTTGTCTTCTGCTACAACAGCTCCTCACCTTCCCCCTTCAGGATAAATCACCCAAACCATGTTCTTCCCTTGTCTCCACCTGCTACCCCTAGTCACAGTCAAGTGCGCACCACCACAGGTCATTCTGTAATTCCAAAGCTATGTGCATTCCCTGCAGCTAACTTCTTTTAAGTTTATTTATTTATTGTGAAAGACAGAGAGGGTGAGAGAGAAAGAGAGAAAGAATGAGTGGGGGAGGGGCAGAGGGAGAGGACGACAAATGATCCCAAGGAGGCTCTGGACTGACAGCAGTGGGCCCAACACGAGCTCGAACTCACACTCCCTGGCATCATGACCTAAACTGAAGCTGCAAGTTTAACCGACTTAAGCCACCCAGATGCCCCTCTCAGCAGCTGATTTTATTCTCTGCTCTCTTCTTTGTAATTTATTCAATTATTTCAATAAACTATCTCATTTTCCATTTTGTTACTTTTCTGAAGACTCAAATAATCCTCACTCCTTAGGCTTTCTATAAAAGGAGGTGCATCAAAGAAGAGGAAATCTCTGGTTGGTTCAGTCGGTTAAATGTTGGGCTTTGGCTCAGGTCATGATCTCACGGTTTGTGAGTTCAAGTCCCACATCAGGCTCTGTGCTGACAGCTGGAAGCCTGGACCCTGCTTCTGATTCTGTGTCTCTCCCTCTCTCTCTACCCTTCCCCCACTGTGCTATGTATCTGTCTGTCTCTCTCTGTCTCTCTCTCTCTCTAAAATAAATAAACATTTTAAAAAATTAAAAAAGAAAAGGAAATCTCTAATTCATGGAGTACAAGAAGTATAATTTTTAAGTGTCCTCCACATCTAAAACCCATAAATATGTGTAGGATTCTGCTTCAAAAATCCCATCCTCTCGATTTCTTTAAATTCATTCTTCAATCAATGAAAATATGTTTCTTCATCAAGACTTACATACTTGGGGATTATTCCACTGCAAAAATAATTTACTGATTTTTAAATACTATTTGTCTTTGCAACAACAGTATTTACGTTATATTATGTTTAGGCAGTTTTATGGCCTCCATAGAACACTTAACCGCCATTCACAATAATATTTATACAGGTACTGATAATAAATTTCTAATGACCCACTCCTAATTACACTTTTGGGACATAATTCATTTTTTATGGTAGTTTCTACTCAGATAAAAGCTATTAGTAAACTTTAGAAAATTCATAGCTCACTTGATATAGTACTAATCACATAATTCATTGCTTTAGTTATTTCTTGGAAAATATTTGTGATTGTTGTCATATACTTAAACTTCTGGAATTTTTTAACTTGTGGAAATCCTCAGTGCACACAAAGGGCATACTTTCATTGGCATTAGACAATGTGGTTGTTGACAATTAACCGTTCTGTTTGTTGTTGTTGTTGTTGTTGTTATTAGATGTTAGTGGCTCCCGTGGTTGGAATTTGGGGGAGTGCGATGGGTCTCTTCCCTGAGAGTCTTTCAACCAGCCATCTTGCTCCCTCAAAAGTTAGTCTCTCAACACACTCGGTCAGGTGTTCAGATGCTTACAATAAAGCAATAACAAGACAGCCACTTAACGTATTGTGCAAGCTTGACAGAATTTCGCTCTCTGTATATTTATATGCTCTGTATATTTATATACTCTGACAAATGCATTTGATGAGAGGTTTTCTTAAGTTCACAACTGTCTAGTGGTAGGATTCCGCTAACCATCCAGAAGGGATGGAGTGACAGAATCTACATAAGGAACCACACACAGACCTGGCTGGAATCCCAAGGTCAAGATTTTATTCTGAAATAGACCAATTTTATCAATAGATTTTTATTGTACATTCATGCAAAGACAGAAGCCCTTAGAACACCAACTGACCAATCTACGTATCGTGAACCCAGTCATTTGATCAATTTAAAAATCATGTCTAACATCCATTATACTAATTAACAAACTCTCTGATGTTAATCACTGATAAAGAAAGTTGAATCCTTCTAACAACACTGCTAATCTGTGGGCTTCTGATTAGTCTTTCCAAGGCTAACTGATTCAAAGTTTGTGTTAATAATTAGGGTGCATCACATGTTAAGTTACTTAGAATGAGATTTACATACACACATCTGTGCATACACATACACAGACACACGAACAGTATATTACAGATAACATTAATAATATTAGATAATAATAATAATAGACACTAGAAAATTCTAAAACCCAAAACATTAAAATTCTACAGATTCTTGTCTTTGCACACAAGGGGTCTTAGGCAGAGTCACATATGAGAGACGGCAGCCAGGTGAGTACAGTTATACCATATGTAAGCCAAGCCCTAGAAGACAAAATAAAAGGCTATTTTCCTTTCATGGTAGAGAAATACTGAAGGCTTATAAATTGAGAAAAACTTAAAAATGCTTAAGACTCAGTGTCTCTGGAAGGGTGTAAAAGAAGGGGTCAGGCTTTGGGGCCACGGCCAGCATAGGAAAATAAGACTTAACATAAGAGGTCTGAAGTTAAGAAAGAGAAATGATTAAATGTCCTGTTTTCTCACCATGTGATATTCTTTTAGAATCGAATGTGGCCTGGCCATTACGAAAATCAAGTATGTAAAAGAATAATCATATAGAACATGCAGTCTAGGTTGACGTATTTGTTTTTATTTTGCCAGCAACATTTATACTTCCAGTGTTCGAGATGCCGACTTAAGATAAAATTAAGGTATCATGCCACCAGAAGCGAGTAACATATATGTTAATATCACGTGACCCTAAAGACTGCATGTAACATGGTGTGATTCATCTGAAATAAAGCCAGTATGGTTTGATTTTTAAATTATTGAAAAAATATTTGATTGGTAAAATCATTTAGTCATCAAATATAATTTAATAATTAACATGCATTAGAATAAATTATAAATATTTAATGATTGCTAATTATTTTAATCCAATCAATACCTTTCTGTTAGCAGCACAATCTGAGCTCTGGATAGGCAGAACATCATTCTTTTAAAATATGGTGGTAGTTATGCTTCACCTAATTATAAATGAGGCCCTACTTAGTGTTTCATAAGAACAAAGCACACTTACTTACCACTCAATTCTCAAATACCCTCTACAATATCACTGACAAGGTTTGTCTAGTCCAAGTTTGAACCATCTGATAATAGGGTTCTTACCTCATCCCACAGCCTCCAGGTCAAGAGATCTGGCTCCCAGAGAGTCCATTCTCATGTGCTTTTTGTTCTGAGGGTCTCCTAATGTCAGGTATTGTCAATGACGCTGGGACCCAGTATTAAACAAATTACATGAGTATTTTTGCCTTCATGGGACTTACTTTCTTGTGGGAGTGACATTAAAAAGAAGTTTATGAGGAGTGCCTGGGTGGCTCAAGTTGGTTAAGAATCCAACTCTTGATTTTGGCTCAGGTTATGATCTCACGATTCCCACATCAGGCTCTGTGCTGATAGTGTAGTGTCTGCTTGGGATTCTCTGTCTCCCTCTCTTTCTGCCCCTCCCTCTCCCCACCCCTTCTCTCCCAAAATAAATAAACTTTTTTTTAAAAAGAGAGAAGTTTGTGGAATATGCAGTCTAGGTTGGAAGAGGTATGATCTACAGAGAAAAATCAAAGAGAAAAGGGCAATGGAACTATAGTGTTGAGTAAGTTCCCAAAGAAAGTAAGTAAGCAAGCAGATAACTGGGGAACAGAACAGAAAGGGCACAAGAAACAGACCCTAAGAAGGAAATGTTGCTGGAGTATTTAAGTAACAGGATACCCATGTGGCCATGGCAGTATACATGGGGACAGGCAGCAGGGGGGGACAGGGACAATGCCAATAAGATCAGTCTCTCAGAAACTACTGTATTAGAGCAGCCAAGATAGGGCCCAAACGAAGAAACAAATGGCAGATTATGAAGATATGCCCCCACGAGTCCAGAATATTTTCTTCTGATTCAATAAATCTTCCTATTTCATTCTTTTGCTCTTTATGTCTCTGGTTCTGCACTCCTTCACCATACTGCTGACTGTCCCTTGAGTGTAATTCAGGCTATCTGGTCCCTCTTCCTGTCTGGAACCTATAATAATTGGTCAACAAAGCAGTCTTGACCTTTCAGTAACAATGTGGGCCCACACTGCCCTTGACTGCCCCCACGACTGTCTATGTATGTGTGTACCATCCCCAGTAGTAAGGGAACTTCCTCGGAGCAAAGACTTCATCTCATGGCAATTATAATCCAGAGCCTCACACATGGTTGGCTCACAGAGAGTTGAACAGCCTCACGTGTAGCTGGTGCTAAATGACAGGAAGTGATAAACCTAAGGCCAGGAAAATTAAGCCAGTTGCCCAAGGTCACAAAGCTAGAAAATAGAAGAGCTGGGACATGACTAAAGCAAGCCATCTGTCTAAACTGCCTGTCCTCCTGACTCTACTGTGGTGCATCCCACTGAAACTGCTCTTTGATTTCTTTGTCCGCCTTCCCTGCTAGACTCCGAACTTCCTCAGGCCAACTGCTATGCTGTGGTCATTACCGCAACTCTCTTACCCAGTTTCGCGTCTGACAAAATAGAGCTTAATTGGTGGATAGATGGTTTGGTTTGGATTTTGCTCTTGAATATATTTAGCCGAGGCCATAACTGATGACACTCAGGGAAAGACTATATTTCTTTCATATCAATCAGCATTACGGTAGATGTGACACATTCAGTGTGTTATTCAGCTGGGACAGAATCATCCACAAGGCTGTGTGTGTAACACAAACACATCCAGGTCACCACCCAGGGCTTTTCTGGGTGTATAAGATCAAGGGTGCAGGCTCTATAGGCATAGATTTATAGGATATATATCTCAAAGAACACATGCTTAATGAATATGGACCGAGAGTCCATAGAGCAGAAAAGTCATTTTTATTTTTGGAGGCTACAACTATAGATTTTTGGTTGAACCCATCACTCTCCAACTGAGCAACATCAATGTGGCAAAGTGGGAAAAACTCAAACTTTGGAAGCAGAGAACCGACCCACAATACCTCGCTCATTCCCTCATTGTTCTAGAGCTTGGGGAAGTCTTTCTACCCCTCATCTACTTTGGTTTCCTTGTTTGTGAAGCCCTTTCTATTTCTGATGGTGACAATGAAAACCCAATGGAATAATGTGTGGGACACAAACAAGCTGAACACGCCTGTCTCACATGATATAATCAGAGTGTGGTTTGATTTCTGTTTTCTACAAGCCCGAGACGTGTTAACAGGGCTGGTTGTCCTATCAGTGCATGGAAACTTGATTGACCTCGTGGCATTTCTGTCCGCTTGCAGTGTTAATCACTCAGTCTAGTGTGCGTAATACTCAGAGCTTTGAGCTTCATCCAAAAGTAAATTGTCTATCTCTACACCCAGGACCTTGTGTTGGGAGGTCCTCAAGACCATCTCTGGTTTGAGGACCTCCTGGGAGGTCTCACATACAGTTGTCTCATGGCTCGGATTTATTGTGCCAAAAGGATACAATACCAGCAGGAGCAAAACCAGCAGAGGGAAAAGGCACATGGAGTGAAGTCGGGGAGAAGTTTCACGCAAGCTTCCATCGTCCTCTCCCAATGGAGTCACAAGGGAGGAGCTTAATCCCCTCAGCAATGTACTGTGACAATGTGTGTGAAAGGTTGCCAAGCCAAAGAGCTCATTAGAGACATAGCACCCAAGATTTTTCCTGGAGGCTTATCACATAGGTGCCCTTGCCTACCATGTGCCAAAATTCCAGATGCCATAAGGAAAGCAGGAATTCAGCATAAAACATACTGTTTGAATAAACAGTTTAGGCCAAGTGAACAGCTCTCATCAGATGGAAGAAGAGAAACCTTCCCCGAATCCAAGTTCCCAGTCACCAGCCAGCCAGGTAAGCGGACCTTTCTACGGTTAAGCGGTCAAGCTTGCTAGGTTAACTCCAAAGTTCAGTCGCCTTCAGCATGCAAAGAAGTGTGTCCTCCTCTTTCTTTCTTCCTTACTTCTTCCCCAACTAGCGCAAACCTTGATTATGAAGGGATTGAGGAGAGGAGGAGGGGTAAAGAGAGTAGGAAATCTCTTATTTGACGGATACCATTTTAACTTCACCTCGCACATCTGGGTCTGACCGGTATTCAAAGGCTGGCACTGGGTCTTACTGGCACCCCTATGGGCTCTTCAGATTTTTCCCCTGGGGACATTTAGTAGGGTGACCTGTAGGTTTTCCTTGACCAGAGGCTGGTTCCTCAGCTGACTGCATGGACTCTCTGGAGCTCCGTCATGCCTCCCAGTGCTCTCCTGGTCAGGAAGAGAGCTGCATGTGATTTCTTTCTGGCTCAAGGGAAACACTCAGGCATTTTTACCCCTAATAAACTCTGTGAGTGTAGATGGCCCCATACAGCCACATCACCCTGGCTGCCCTTGTCTCGACAGCCGGCCAGAACTGGCTCTCTCTTCTGGATTTCCAGCCAAGAGTCAGAGGCTGGCCCTGCGGTCACCCCAGCTGCAGGACCGAAGCATGTGGCTTCCTGGATGGTCCTGTTGAAGCACCTCTTTCCATTTGATGTAGAAGTAGGATATCCTTTTCCCTCACCTTGGTGGCTGAGGGGGAGGCAGGGAGGGAAGGGGGCAGACTCAGGGCACAACAGACGGACTCTCCAGAAATCACTTACATAAATACTCTAGGAATTTCTATCATAATTTAACATGTAAAATCCAAATCTAGGTATTTTAAGGAGCCTGAAGTTTATATAATTGTAGGGAGAGATGTGACTTCTTTAAAAAAATCTATAAAACTATGAATATGAAATCAGGTACTAAATAAATACTTATTTGAAATGAGGGCTAAATCACAGCAAATAAACATTTTAAAATGCTGACAAATACGAGAAGCATAAAATGCAGAAAATTAATACTATTAACTACCTGACATTCCTCTGTTAACACTTTTTCCTATATTTTTAACTGTAGTTTTTGCATAGATTCTGATTCCCTCTATATAAAATGACAAATACGTAATATTTTCAATAGAGCAAAAAGAAAAAGAATCCAGTCTTTCTTCTGGCATGGTTGTTTATAATTTATTTTTATTATTGACAGGCTAGATGATTTTCTTTCAAAGTCAGCAATATATCATTGGTAAAGTCATAGACATTTTTAGGACTGCTGTCAGAACTGAGAAAGTCTCTGTCAAGTTTCTTTCCTACGTGACTTGTACGATTTGGAAGAAATTTCCATAGACTGGCCTGTGACTCCATAATTTTTTAGTGTTTATTTATTTATTTTGAGAGAGAGAGCGTGTGTGTGTGTACAAGCAGTGGAGGAGGTACAGGAAAAGGAGGAGGAGGAGGAGCAGGAGGAGGAGGGGGAGAGAGGGAGAGAGAGAGAGAGAGAGAGAGAGAGAGAGAGAGAGAATCCCAAGCAGGCTCCACACTGGCAACACCGTGGCTCTGTCTCACAAATCCTGATATCACGACATGAGCTGAAATCAAGAGTTGGACACTTAACCAACTGATGCACCCAGGTGCCCTGGACTCCATCACTTCTAGCTTTTCTTTCTGTTCCATCTGATGTGCTTCTCCATGTGTTTCCATGCAGGGATCTGTCACCTGGTCCTGTGCCTTGGTGTCACGAGGCTGGGTGAGTTGATACTAAGCAATACAAGTATTTGTGGAATTCACACCCATACAGGAACTGTTAGCGGTAATGTAAACTCCGACACCAGTGTGACCTTGAGCCACATGGTTATGGGACAACTCCGGATAAATGTATCCACAAATTAGCCTCCCATTAGTTCAATGGTGTTCGATGGATGTGGGCTCAATTTTTCCCTCCTGAGGGAAGTTTGTCACAAGTGCGAGGGTGTGGGGGTGGGGTTTGCAGGTTGCTACTGGCATAGGACCCCAGGTTGCTAGAAACATCCTTCGGTGTACAGGGGAGCCCCTGTAGCAAAGAACTCTCCAGCCCAAAGTGTCAAGACTGCCACGATTGGGAAGCCTTGCTAGCTGGGTCGCCAAAGTTTGTCCCAGTCACAGTGACAAACACTGGACACTTGGGGAGGGGAAAGAAAAAGAGAAAACAGAGTGGAAAACACAGCTAGAAAACATTACTGCTAAACTATCTTCCTTTTTCAAATTCCACGAAACCCCCTGATCTCACCATCACATGGCCAGGACTCTCCAGGGCCATGCACGGGGCCTTGCAATTGAGGCTCCGGGGGCCTCAGCTTCACCAGCTATGGGACAAATCTGGTCTCCCCAAAGCAGTCATCAGGGTCCCAGGTTACCAACCTGTTATACGTCAAACATGAGCAAACATCTTTTGCGTATTTGTTCATAACAGGCCAGTGTAGCATCCCAATTTTGTAAAGCATAAAGCAGAAGGTGGCCATAACAGAGTCACTGGCAGGCAGGGGCCTGGCCTGCAGACAGG